>CM041776.1:410872278-410998958 GCA_023374045.1 Limonium bicolor | reverse complement strand
CATAAGAATTGGCCAATCCGTTTCTCATAATAAAACTATAGGTATTGCTAAATTCATCCAGTAAAAACAACCCAAACCTGGAGTTCCATTCATTTTATCAAACTTATCATCTATTTTCATTAATTGTTCATTTAAAATTTGGTTTGGATTTAATTTAATTCAATCACAAAAACAATTCATAACCCCCTGAATTTCTAGTTTTCTTAGGAGTAGACTTATTTTCTTTCAAGTCCTGTGGATTCGATACCTGGTTACTTAATTTCTATACTATAGTTACTGGGATTTTCGCAACCCGACAGAGACGTTGCTTTGTTATTTTCTAGGTTAATTAATTAGTTTAGCATATCAAAATCCCTGTTTGCACTTCACAACCAGCATGGAAGAACCCTTTTACAGAACAAATGGTCCCTTTCTCTGGTGGTCAGTTGGACCCTTACGGTAAGCGGCATTTCCCAAGGTGGTGGTAGATGCAAGTCGAGAGGAGGTTTAGGATTTGTTCCCCCAAAGCACAGTGTAGGACCAAGAGGCAAGAGACGACAGCCTCCAGCACAGGCCCATCAACCCCCAGACAATCGAGGAGTGGCGAAAAGGTTCATATGATAGGAGGAAGTGCGGCGTTGAGGAAGCCATCCCACCACTTGGTGAAGTAATGAGATTGGGCAGTTGCATGAGCGGTGTTATTTCATATAACTCGTTGGTTTGGGGTTTTTGGATTTTTGATCGTGCTTGATTGATGTAGGTTGGTTGATCTTGATTAGGTTGTCTGAACTTCTTTGTTGGTTTGGTGAATATTAGTCTGTAATTTAGTTTCTGTTTTATGCTCTCGATTTTATTACAATATAGTAGGTTATTTAGCGTGGTTAGCATATGTTGAAGTATGAAGATGTTACTGAGATAGTCTACTAGATCAAACGAGTCAATCGCACTTCTCAAAACAAGATAAATTCAGTCAACCTTGAAAGATCGAGTGACTCCATCCATGTGAGTTCATCCATCAGTTGTGAAATTTAAGGAGCAATGTTCACTAAACCACAACGGTCATCAACCATCAGCCTTGGACCAAAATTCATGCAAATGTGAGCAAAATTCGAAGCCTTGACTTACTAAGTCTGCACTTTAAGGAAGGAGAAGTTAGTTGTGTTAGTTCCTAAGATTAGGAACTGACTCTCCACAACATTCAAATCTGAAGAGCTATATAAGAGACTTGTATTTTCATTTCTTATTGAAGCTTTCCAGAGAGAATTATTCAGACCATATGTTTAGAGAAATCTTCGCTTATTTTAGAGAGAGAAAAGTACTATTTTCAGTTTGCCCACATCGATAGAGTCATTCTAAGTAGGTCCTAGTCTCATCACACTTATCATCGTGTTGATTAGAATTGAGTTGAATAGGTGAGTGAGAACCACTGAGTAGATCCCTTCTACTTAGTGGCAGTGTAAGTTGTTTTGTTTTACTAGAAAATAAAATAACTTATATTGTATATTTGATAAAGTTCGACTGACTGCGTCTGCATCCTTAGTACGATTGGGTCAAACCACTTCTCAGACTCACATCTTGAAGTGTTTTGTGTTAGTTGTTCAATCCCACATGTGGTATCAGAGCCAAGTTTAGTTGACATTCCTATCAAGAAGACATGGCACATGACCAGACTCATTCCATGACTCCCGACAATGAGGTAACGAGATCTCATTTAGAGACATACTTTTATCGTATATCTCCTATGGGTTTTCTTACTTTAATTGCTAAAATGGTTTATGAAACTAACTATCTTAAAGCTAATCTCACTAGGAAAATTTCTGAGTTGACAAAAGAACTTGAAGAATCTAGAATTATAATGTATGCTCTAAGAGATGAAACTGAGAAGCACAAGACCATTGCTTGTTCACTTAGATTGGATCCGCAAGACTCTAGAATTTTTGTTGAATCCCATCAAAATGATCTTGAAAAAGCCAAAAGTCTTTCAGAATCAAATCAAAGGGAACATGAGGAGTCCTTGACTCAAATTGACTCTTTTAGAAAAGGTCTTACTGTTTTTGCTGACAAGTATTGTTCTTTATAAAATGAGTTGAACAGCTCAAAATCTCATATTATTTCTCCCAACTCTTCTTTGACCAACTCACCTGAAACTAAAAGAAAAGGAACATGTTGTCTCTTTAAACCTGTCAATTTTATCAAACAGATCACTTCATCATAATTTCCTGAGTGGACCAACACCAAGATCCAGAAAGTTAGTCAATCGTGATAATCTTCGAAAGGAAAGTTGAGAAACTTTCTCAAGAGATAATCAATTTCGATCGGGAGTTGGATCCACTCAGTCCAAGCCCAAGTGGCATAAAGGCAAGTTCGATATCCCCAAAAATGATTCCAAATCCAATAATAAACCCAAGTGACACAACAAAGGAGAAGTTTGACTCCTGGTGGAAAGACAATCAAAATATGTCAACCTCCCCCTACCAAAATCTGGGTTATTGTGGATGCCTTGGACATCGAGATAGTGTCTGTGAAAAGCTTCACAAGATATGGCATTTAATATCAAGCGACTCAAACTTATCTATGAGGCACAAGCAAAACGGAAAAAGACTGGCTCAAAAAGGGAAACCAGGTATATTTGGGGTCCATCTGGTCACTAGACTTCATGACTGGAGTTCCGACAAATTCAGCTCGCTTTCAACCTACAAAGGAGGTAAGGTTACTTTGGGTAACAACAACCAAGGAGAAATCGTGGGAGTTGGATCCGTAGGTAACCCCTCCAAGTTTAAGGTATATGGAGTCCATCTGGTCACTAGACTTCAACATAGTTTGTTAAGATTTTTCAAATTTGTGATAGATTCAATTTAGTACTTCTCTCATCTTTCGATTGTAAAGTTTTTTATGAACGTACAGGATCTCTAGAAGCCACAGGACGTAGGGAAGGAATCTGTACAAGAAGTATTTAAATACCTTCAACCCTGATGACCAAGTCTGTCTATGTGCTCGCTTTCAAGCAGCACCCACTCAGTCCCATCTCACGATGGTCAAGCGAATATTTTGATACTTAAAAGGAACTAGTCAACTTTGTCTATGGTACATTTGTTCCCTATATTACTTTATCTGGTTTTAGTGATTCTGACTTGACAAATTCCCTCCATGATCGAAAGAGTATATCTAGTAATGCACAATTCCTTGATCTATGCTTAGTCACTTGGTGCTCTACAAAGCAAAATTCTGTTGAGATCAAATTGCTATTTTCTGTGATAGCAAGAGCATAATTAAAGTCTTTGAAAACCCAGTCCAACATTCAAGAACCAAACACATTGAAATACGTTTCCATTTCTTGAAGGACTGTGTTGAGAAAAAGCTAATTCAACTTGACTTTATTCCAACAGATGATCAGCTAGCAGATATCTTTACCAAGCCTTTTCCTACCGCTAGATTCAAGGCACTCCGTTCAGCAATCGGAATGACTCAATCAACGTAAGACGGTAGTCTCTCTTCTACCTTGGTTGTAATAATTAGTAGGTGTTGTTTGCATACTGTTTGAGTCAATCAGTGTTCTCGTATCGATAGACTATGTATGTTCATTGTGTCCCTTCGCGGTTTTCATAAAAAAAAAGAGAGGACAAAGACAAGGTACTCCACTAACTTATCTCTCCTGGACCAAAACGGATCTCGTCCACTCGCTTATTAACCCTTTAAGGGTGCTTCATCACCTAACTTCATAAGGGTACAAAACCCTGGAAAAGTTGGCCCAAAGCTGCTACATGGGTGAAGAGAAAAGTCTAGGGGATGGAGACAGACTACAATCCCTGTGTGCTTAACTTGTTAAATATTTATGAATTGCAAATATAGAGTTATAAAGTCTTCAAAACTGCAATGCAATGTAACTTAGATAATAACAAGTTATGCGTATGTGGCATTGAAAGATATTGTGGAACATGACAATACTTCTTGCCCCTTGCTGTCCATGATTATGTTAGCGTGTGTATGTGTTATGGATACTGTGTATTTGTTTTATTTCAAGCTATGGATTGACTTAGGCTCTTTTGTAAACTTCTCCTGCCGATAATAGCAAAAAGGGGGAAGTAGTGAATCTCGTCTCTCTATGAATGAGTCACTCTGGTCATGTTATGGTTTGACTTTGTCTCTGTTGCAACTAAGTCTTAGGTGAAGTTTATATATTCTGTTTCATTTTTACTCTGCATGTCGGTTGCAAATCTTCTTAACTTAGGCATATATTTCCTTTTGTGGATCTCACTTAGTAGATTGTGCTATGCCAAATTGCGCTCATCGATTCAAGGGGAACTCTGAATGAGTCACTCTAAATATCTGCTTCGATCAAGGGAGAACTTAGACAGGGTCTGTTCCCAAAGTATTAGTTATTTTAGTTTTTTACATATTATTTTCTACATTTGACCCAAATATTTAATGTAAAAGTAACTATTGTTTAAATAAAAATATAAGCTACATACATTATTTTTTTCTTCTCTTGATAAATGTTTACATTTCTAAAAAAGTTTACATTTTTTAGCATAAGGATATTTGATAGGGCTACCATGGAGAATGGAAATGCGCTTGTGGATATTGTGAAAGATATTAGGAATGCCTCCCACTTGGGTAAGTTTACTAATGGTCAAAAATTTGGCTTGGTGTTCTAATTCTATTAGTGTTTCCTCTGGCTATTACTTTTTTTATTAGTTTTATATTTTTAGAAATTAAATTAGCTTTTTTTTAATAATTCTATCGAGTATTTAATAAATGATTGCCTAGCATAATGCACGAAAATTAAGGAGACAATTTTCAGACTACTTTACCCTTACTTTACTATGAGGAATATAAGAGTTTTAGGTGTGAGGATAAAAAAAGGGGTTAATGTGGAAATTAAGTGGTAGAAAAGACCATAACATTTTATATTTTGAAATAAATAATAACACTAGACAGTCATCTATTGCGAATATGAAAGATTATGTTTTGTTTTTTGAAGCGGTTTTTGTGTATCCTTTTACTTATTGTATGAGCTAATCTCTTTTTTACAAATCAGTTTTATTGCATTTAAATAAAACTAGATGTTAATTTTCGTAGAGAACGACACCATATTTATTTTATGGCTTTTCTTGTAATTTGAGGTCAATGGTCATGATCCATTGGAGTGGGAAGCGAGAGCAAAAAAAGTCAAACAATTACAAGTCAATCTTGCCTAGTTATACTCCCTCCGTCCTGAATTGACCGTCTTGTTTACTTTATGACACGTTTATCCACTTTAATATTAAGCATATAAGATAAAGTTATTTTATAAAACTAAATTTTGTAATATATAGTTTATCATGTAAGGAATCATATGCAAAACTTAAATTTTTAAAATTATTTTATCTTATATGTTAAAAATTGAAGTCAAACGACATGTCCAAATAGTAAACAGGACGGTCAATTCAGGACGGAGGGAGTATGTTTTCTCAATCAAACTTTATCTTACTTGATTAGAATCTTTAACTCTTATTCCTTCTTCGTGTACCGTTGTCACTTTGTGTTTTCCTGATCCATATCAAATAAGTAGTAAACTGGAAAATTGCGGTGGAGGTTGAGGGCAATAACTTTCCAGTATCCATAGTCGAAGTTGGCGAAATGGGGATTGTTCATAATAACACGGACCCGACAGAGAGTATTGTTCAGATTCCGCATGATGTTGAAGCGCAAGATAACAGTCAACGAAAGGCTGATAATTTCGACCAGTCTAATAATGGGGTTGGAGAAGATGTTGGGTGTTTAGACGCGTCCCTAGAACATAATATCAATAACGGTAACACAGAGTTCGAATCCCCAATAGCAGCTCATTTTGGTGAGCAAGTCGCGAAAAATTCTGAAGTGCAGCAATCATTATGTGTTGCGCTTCCTGCTAGAGAGACGGTTCCTGAGACTGATCGAAGGGACACACGGGAGACAATATGCCTGGTGCTGAGTCAGGAGCATCAGAAGAAGTGAATAGTTCAGGAATTGGACAGTCTGGTTCTCCATTCACTGAGACTAACGAGGTGGTGTCCACTCCTCTTGATGATGATTACACGCTACGGGATTTGTTTGTCCATGAGACAGATGTCAATAATTACGTGGGGCGCAGTGCTAGTGACTAAATAGAAAGTAGGCTAGGTAATACTCCATCTCTGATGAGACCAGACACACAAGGGGAGAAGGCTTCAGAAGGTAAGGAAGGGATAAACCTTGTTGTTGAGTTATTGCACAATACCCCTCTAAAGTATCAGTCTAGTAATTTACTGCCGGCGAGGGATGAAAAGGGTAAAATCATCAACCCAGCTGTAGAAGCAGATGAATGCATCAGCTTATTGAGACAATTAGGTTGCCACGTTCCGAATCCAGCCCAAACCAAAGCAAATATTCTCAGTCAAATCCAAGAGCAGCTAAACCACTAAGTGGTTTCACAGGGTGATTATAGGTTTTTGGCACATAAGAAGACTGGGATCTATTTTGTAGGTCTCGATCAGGAGGGGCTTTAGGAGAGGTTGGTGTTGAGCTGATGATTTTTGGTCAGGTCGGTTGTTCTCAAGGTGGATCGTCTCTATAGGAGTATGTATAGTTTCGTAAGTTGTGTCGGCTAGTGTTTGGTCATGTACTAGCTTATCTAGTTTGTTATGGCAACTTCTTGGCCTGTAACATCTTAGTCTTCTTGTTGTTGGTTGGGTGGAAGTATTTAGATGGAATTATAAGTTGTAATGGATGTGGTGATCACTCTTTTTCCTCCCTAGGTTTTTTCCCATTGGGTTTTGCTTAGGGAGGTTTTAATGAGGTTCTATCGTAACCCATCCACCTTTTATATTTTATAATATGGCTATATGCCCAAATTATCAAAAAAATATCAAATAATTAGTAAATCCTAACAAATGCTTCTTACCACTCCCTTCTTTCTTTGTCATAATGGAGGTCTTAGCTTTGTATTTCGTTCCTTCTCATTTTCCTTCTACGCTTTGCGGCATTGCGAATATCCTTTACCGAAATCTAGGTACATTGTCTTGTAGTTCTCTACGGCGTGGATCTCATTTGAAATCTCATACCCAAATTCCTTAACCATCTTTAGAGTTTTTTAACTTACGCATCAACTTCCACTTCAATGGCCTCGACGTCCTCTTACTTGCAATATCTAGATATTGATATTAACTGTCTTGAATAAATATTAAATTATTGATTAAAATTTAAACTTGATTTTTTAATTTAATTGTGATATTTTAATTATATATTAACATATATATTTAAAATAATCATTTACTTTGAATAAATAAGCATATTATATAATGGTGTGTGTATTGTAAATTTTAGAAGCCGTGTTTGCAATTATTTTTACAGTGTAGACTTATTTTTTTTTCCTATTTTATTCTGATGGATGAACACTTATCATCAAACAAACTAAATACTCAATAAAATAAATGAATTATATTTTAATATAAAGAGGCTTAGAATCAATGTAGGACTGAAGAAAGCTCCGCACATCCAATGGAAAAAAATAGAAACAACATGGTTACGTTTTTTTTTTTTTTGGGAAAAAAAGACCAATGGAAAAGAATTTACATCCAAAAAGAAATGAACAATCGTAAAATTGTGTTCCCTTCTTTGTCGCTGGAAATTGCTGCCACGCTCCAGTAACAAGTACGTCGAAACTGACAAAGACCAGTTGACAGACAGGGACAAGAGACAGTTTGTTTTTTTGTTTGTTTGGTGATAGTGACGTCGGAAGTCTGGTGAAATCCGCGGCGGTTCCACAACACTCCACCAATAAGCTGTTTTCACATCAGATCAGCTCAGCTCGCCCATGGTTTTCTCATTGCCCCCACTGTTTGTAGATTGAAGAACCGAATATCCCATAGCAATAAACGGCTATGCCTACTAGATAGTCCACACCCCCCCTCCCTCACTTTTCACCAACTATAGTAACAGAAAATACTACTCCAGTATTTCTATCATGAATATGTCATTTAATTAAATGCTAGCACATTATAATAGTACTATCAAATACTCCCTCCGTCCTGAATTGACCGTCCTGTTTGCTTTATGGCACGTTTTTTCACTTCAATATTAAGCATATAAGATAAAATAATTTTATAAACTAATTTGTAACACTATAGTTTAACATGTAAGGATTCATATGCAAAATTTAAATTTTCAAAATTAATTTATCTTATATGTTAAAAATTGAAGTCAAACGACATGTCTAAATAGTAAACAGGACGGTCAATTCAGGACGGAGGGAGTATACAAAATTACCTATAATAGTAATTCTTTTTTACCGGAATGTAGAAGGTAGGAACTGGATCACCCATGTGTTTTGTACATATTGTATCACAAAGTTATGGGGTACTTCTTCTTAGGACACTTTTTTTTTTCATTTTTTTGATAACTGGCTGGACAACAAGCAAAAGGTAATATTTAGATTGGAAAGAATTTTTCTACTTAGGTAAATTTAGAACAAAAGAAAATAAAACAACATGGTACAACAAACTTAAACCAAAAAATAGATAGAGTTGAAGCTCCAAAAGTTAAGAAGGAGCCTAATAGTCTATCGTACTTTAATTGGAGGATCCTACCGAAGGAAAGAACTATGAGGAAGAATCGCTAAACTTTTTTTTAAAAAAGGGGCTGCGGAACTCTAAGAAGATCAATGACAAGAGTTCCGGATATGAAGATGTCGAGGGTGTAAACTCTTCACTTGTGCTTTCCCCGCACTCTCGAGAGCTTGCACCCGACTCCTTTGACAAAGGGGATTGGCGCTCTCCATTGGGGCTCATTTTTCTCCACCACGCTTGTTACGCTTGAGGATGTGCGTAAAATTTTACAAAGAGATCTCCATGAGAGGGAAGTGATAGTCAAGCTTACGCCCAAATCCAGACAAACTTGAGCTTCGACAAGAGTAGGACTGGGGGTGATCACCTGAAGCTTTAGAAAACAAAACAACTTAAGTGCGATTCATCAAGCGAGTTGAATTCAGAGGTGAGAAGGTCGAAATTTTGGCTACTAGCCGAGTCCATATCATTGTGAGGGTATCATTGAGAAGGATGAAATTTGGGGCACTATTCTTGTTGCGATTTCCTGGGTCTATAATCTGTAGCAAGGCAGACACATTCAAAACGTTTCGGTTCGTCCGTTTCTGAAAACAGAAGAAGCTCTGTATAATACTAGGCTAACCTTGGCACAACTTCTTCTACGGTGTTTAGTTACCTAAAATGCAAAGAAGATATATAGTGCCCGTGTCCCGTGTGTTGATTATATACTTGTCCTTATTTTACTCTAATAATTAGTGTAGTAATGTGACACATGGTTGTGGAGCTGTAATTAATATCTTCTTCGACATAAATAACCCTCAATTACGACACGCTCGTAAGGAAGAATTATTAAGGGGTTGTTTCTAGGAAGATTAAAAATTAGCGGGCCCACTAGATGAAGAGAGACGCTACATCGACAATCAATTATAAATTTCATCTCCAAGGTTGAAGCAGGAGATATAAAATCTATCTAGACCGTGATAACGAGGCTTAATACCTGAGTAGCCCGTGATAGAGCCATGTGTTTGGGCTAGTCGCAATGTGAAATGGACCCGCCGGCCTGCTGATTGTGATTATTTTGACAAATTGCGCAAAGTTATACTTATATAGTATTATATTATATACATAGGAAGGGGAAGTCATGCATGTTACCATCAATTTAAATAATACATGTGTTAGGCTATATATAGCCTGGAAAATCCACATGTTAATAGAGATAAGGCAACGTACCTACTACCACACAACACAGGACTCCATTGTATTTGTAATACCCTTTTTTTCTCTACCAAATTATCTCATAAGCCACTATTATTAATCTGTAGCAGAGAACTCATAGTCATCTAAGTGGGGCATTAATGCTACACTCACCTAAGTGAGTGCTAAGACTAATTCAACTCAAATATTCTTTAATTAACCAAATGTAGCTTTCATTAAAACCCAACCAATTTACTTATAGAGATTTACAAAAGAAGACTCCCGGGAACAAACTTCTGAGCGATGACTAAGACAGACCCCCGGGAGACACTTACTCTTTTGTGACAAAATAAAACATGTTTATGACTCATATCCTACCTAACTAAGTCATGGCGTCCTTTCCCCGCAATACAATACATGTCCATCTTCACACTGTAATCATAAATCACAAACAACATAGAAAGAGACCGCACAAATCAGTGAAACTAACTAAATTATTGCTCCACCTTGTAAATTCATTTTGTTTGAAAACATTTTGGCAAATATACATATTGGAATATAAATCTTTGGTAACAATAAAAAATCGTTACCAAAAATCAAAATTGTTACTAATTCAATTTATTGTAACGACAAAAGTCGTTATATGTCATTACACGAGATGGCATAATTAAAGATCAATTTAGTTATTATAACAACTTTTATTCGTTATTAAAAGAAATATTGTTACTAAAAATATGATTTTGTAATAGTTATATCGTTATTGTAGTCTTAGTTTTTTTTAAGTCTTTAGTACTATCTTTGGTAATGAAATATTTGTCACTAATAACAAGTATGATAATGAATTAAGTCAATACCAAAAACTTTGTAACAAAAGATTTGACTTTTACTAGTGATAGCACACATCACAATAACCAAATTTTAATCTAAAGTCATAACATCAACTTACCACATAAGACCACCAAGCATTCTCACATAACCAAGTCAACCAATTCACCATATATACCTTATAAACACAACACATCCACCAAGTATTATCATCACAATTTACTATGATAAGAGAATAAGCTTTTGTTCCACCGTTGCTTAACGGGCACCCAAAGAAGAGGCCGTACCAGACCAAGTTATAATGCTCACCGGCTCCCGTAAGAGATTTCGTAGCACCCCAATCCAAATTGCTCACCGGACACCCAAGAGGTACTTTTGACCAAAAGGAGTAGATCATAGTAGTTTAACCGCAATTTATTGGTAGCGACACATAATCAGTATAAGAATTTATTCAAGCTTCCAAAGAAAGCTTCCCTTATCAAGCGTGCACAACAATCATGTCCGAAGACCAACCAAAACTTATTCACCTGTTCACCTAAACTTAATACCAATCACTTCAACCATGCTCACAAACGCGAGTAACCATAATCACAAGTTTCCACATACTTAACTTTCCATAATATAGTCAAACAATTCTCAAGATAAATGAAACAGTTCTATTATACCCAAAATTTTGACCCTCGGAAAAGGCCTCATAAGACTCGAATACCATAAAGGGTAATATGTCAAAAGACACGGAATCCCGAGTTGATTAGGAGGTTTTTGGAATTTTCTATCCTTGCATGATTAACTCTTCTCAGTTGTGACAACTCAATCATCACGAGAGGCATTTTCATATATTTTCAAGGAATTTTTATTCTGAAGAATTAGCTTTTAATACATATTATAAGCTAACTTTTGTTAATATAAAGTCCCAAATTCACTGAAAAATCAAAAGAAAAAGCTTCCATCCATTAAATTAAACTTTGCAATCTGGTTATCAGGCCCGTTCATGGTCAAAAGCCGAGCAAATTTGATTTGAAGCCCAAAGCCCAAAAATAAGAGAAAATACGAGTCATCTTGTAATTTTCTCTCTTCCAAAAATGGCCCAAATCAACTCGAAATGTTCTGAAATTTTAACACTTTATAAAAGATGACATTTCGAGCATAATGGCTTTGGAATTTTGAATTTTCAAATATCAAATAATTTCCTTTTAATTTCTAAACAAATCTGGTGGAACATTTATTTTAAAAATATACCTTTATAAAAAAAATTAATTCTTCCATGGAAAAATCAGAAATATACCCTCCTTTACATGTTGGCAAAATCTCATGATCAGATTCCCTCCAGAAGTTACTCGACCAAATCCTGGTAAACTTGGCTCCTTTACCGAGGTTACTATATCTTATTCGATGTCTATATTAGGGATCCTTCTTACTAACTTAATATAGATACAAAAACGTTAAAAAGTTAGGAAAGACAACCACAACTTAGTACCCCACGTTTTTGCACTCCCGAGCCCCGAGTTCATGCTGAAACTCCCCTAAACTCTAATAAAACCAAGTTTCCAAACTCCCACCGTCAATCCCAACATCAAAACACAAAAAATCACCACTAAAACGTGAAGAACACAATCAATATAAGAAGGTCAGAAGCTCGAGTCAGAAATCAATCGGATCAGGCATCAACAAAGCTATTAACGAATCCCGACGTGAAGGAACTCCTAATTCCCGAGGGAAAAACAAGTTAGAAATCAAATTCTAAAACTCCCCTAATCTTAATACACCTTAAGTTCAAATTTCTAATCGAATTGAATTTCCCCAGCGTCTGAATTAGGGTTTGATTTTGTTTCGGCCCTTTTACTTGTTGATTAAGTTTCGCATTATATTCGAACTCAAATTGTTGTCTTTCAATCACTAACGTGTTTAGAATCTTTTAGGCTACTTACCCATAAAACTTGAGCTGAAAACACTATCAAAAAAACGTCCGAAAGCCACCGTCCAAGGGTGGTCCGTACCCACGAACGTAGCCCAGACACCCGGTCCGCAACCACAGACACCCCCGGACGGTGGCGAGATCATTTTTTCAAACACTTAGGGTTTTTCAAAATAAGTTTGGGCCCACGAACACCCTATCCGTGGCCCCAGACCCATTGAATTATTTTTGCAAATTTGAATTTTGTGTATAAGTAGGCTAAATAGGGTCTGTGGGGCATTTTAAAATTTTGACCTAATTCGGCCCCTAAAACCCTAATTTAAGTAATTTCAGTTTCCACGTAAAATTTATGTCAAAACAATGTTAAAAAATGTAAAAAATACAGAAACACGCGCACTTATGTTAAATCAACTTTATATTAAGCCTCAAATGATATAAGTAGAGGAAAAATAACTTAGAAGGGTAGTGAAAGTAATTTGAACTCGTATAAGTTATATACCAAGCCCCGAACCCGATCTCAAACCTTTTCTAATTTACCGTAGGTTAATATTAGGTGGCGACTTGTAATAATTCCATTAAGCTAGTTTAGGTTTTAATAATTATGATTTTATGACATAGTTATTAATTTTAGGTTATACGTGGACCTAGAACCAAATCAGATGTTAATCAACCCAAATCAACATAGGATAAGGTTCAAAAAATCGAGGTTCATAGACTAACGACTCTGCTGGGGATTTTAATCATAATTTCAACTTGTCTAATCTTAAGATAAGAGGGCTTAAATTGAACTTATTATTTACGGCTTTTATTATATTGTTTGTAACTTTCATGCACATTTTAAATTTCCTCAAATATGCTTCATGCGAGGGCGAGGGTCCTCGCAAATTGATCTCATACCAGAACCTGCACTAGGTGACCCCTGTCAGAGATTCACACCTATTCAGGTGATGAGAATAAGTGGGGAAAAGAGGAGGATGCTGTTGAACCACATCCCCTTGATACCGGGTTTCAGCTCCAAGCATCTCTCTGATAGTATCCTTACCGAGCTCAAAGTTTGGTGAGTCAAAGATCCGACCGTAGACGCACACCTCACGGTGATGTAAGAAAAGGGGGGAAGCCCAAGAAGGATAGCGTGCAAGCCCTATCCCTTTGCGATGACCTGGGCCTGAGCCCCCAACACCTGTCTGGATCGATCCATATCCGCTAGTTTGCAGCTACTTGTGAGGGCATATGCATGGTTTCCCTTGTATGATCTCTCTCCTTCTCTATGTCCTTTAAGGCTTCTCGCCCAAGACCCACACCAAATTTCCAGTTCCTTTCGGCTCAAAAGATTTATCCCGATGAAAAAATCTTGTGGTCAAATACTCTCACATTCACTAAAAGTTTCTTCGGTCCCGTATCCACCACATGCCCAAAAAACCTAGAAAAAAAAACAAAAAATTTCAATCCACCCCAATGGATTTTGATCCTATTTCCTTTTTTTTGGGCAAAAAACCGGATGATCAACTCTTTCGAGCTTAATGTCAATCCGAACCAAAACCAAGTGATATGAAAGCCCAACTTATCGAGTTAGTCGATCTAATCAGGAAACTGGTCGAGTTAGAATTATTTCAAAGGACCTGCTTTAGAGGAGTTGGGAGTGTGACTGTATCAGCAGTGAGGGAAGTGAGAATGATGATCAATTCTCTCGGAAGCGTCCTACCGATAAATTCACTTCTGGTGAGAGCGTAGTCAGGCCTCAAGAGGATCTATCCAACAACAAGATGGAGCCGCTCAGATTCCTTGCATTGATCTTCAACAACCACAGAATCGTATTTTAGGATGTTGTTAGGACAAAAGTTAATCCAACTTCAGGTCCCTCGGCTCCGCAGGCGGCGCTGGGTGAGCACCCCGAGCAATTATGTCATTTCCACTTGCTTCTAGGCCATTCCAAGGATGATTGTCTAAATTTAAAATCCTAGATTATGTCGCTAATCCATCAAGGGAAGATTCAAGCCACATCTCCAATGCCGGAACATCCCCTGAAAACCAAGAGGGAATTTACAAACATCGGATGTCCACTAAGTCAAGCATTCGAGGAGCTGTAAGATGAGAGGCTGTTACCAACTACTGGTATTTTATTAATTTCTACTGGGGATCCTTGGTCCAGGGAATGATTTTTTTCATCACTTACATTTTGAACATAACACAGGTACACAGGTCTCCCCTTTTGTACTTATTTAAAAAAATACTCATTACTCACACATACCATCTCCACAATTGTCTCCTCTCAATCTTCTATAAGAAACTTTTTCCATAAGAACATCTAAAATTTACCTTCTGCTCACAATAGTCTAACCATCCCTTATAGTTATTCAACCAAACATTTCCAAGAATCACATTAAAATCATCAAGCTTAAACTCTATCAGTTCAGATTAAAAAATTTCCTTGATACTAATTCACACTCTTAAGCATTTTATAGCAATGAGTTATTCTATCAGAAAGAATAGACACAGATATCCATATAGTGACATTTGCCTTCAAGCCCAATGTCATCATAAACGTAGATGCAACAAAAGAATATGAAGCCCCAGAGTCAATCAATACATTTACAGAGGTACCCTGAACTAAGAAAGTACCTGAAATACTTTACCCTCTTGTTCATCCTCTGTCTTGCTCATCACATTGATATAACATGCCTTCAATAGTTATTTCCTCCAAAATTTCCTTCATTCCTCCCTTGACCCTTGCTTTCTTCTACATTTGAATTATTCCCCCTCGGTTGACCATAACTTCTCTAGGGTTGATTGGTACTTACCCTCTGACTTTCGTGCTGATTATAGGATCTGCTTCCCCACTACCACTTCAAAATCTTTGTTGGCTACCACTGGGTTGTTACGGTAGCACTCATAAGACATTACTAGTTTTCTCATAACTAAACATTTTTACCGCTCTAACCTCACAATCTATCCCTGGATGATCCTTCACACACTGTTTACAAGAATAATGCCTTTCTTTCCCACCTTTGTTCCTTTCAAAAATGAACTCCCCGGAGGAAAACTGCTTTCCTCCTAGTTGGATATTTCTTTGATTTCCATAAGACCTCTGGTTCCCTTCCTGGTTGAACCTAAATTTTCTTCTTCAAACTCGTCTTTTGGAAATACTCCTCCTTCCCATGGTTATCTTCTTTGGTTTCAAATTTTCTCTGCTGCCCTGCCTGAATTTCTTCTCTTTATTGCTACAATCGATACAAGTTTGCAACTTTACCATAAGCATCTTAGAGGGTAAGAATAGTTAACACACTCAATGCTTCTTGTAAACTTCAATTTTACCCCGCCAACAAAACATTGCACCTTTGAAGCCTCATCTGAAACCATATTCGGTGCAAAAATCTAGCTAACTCAAGGAATTTAGTATAGTAGTCCTTCACACTCATAGATGATTGCTTCAACTCTGAAAATTCTAAGTACTTTTGCATCCTCACATGCTCTGGATAAAACCGTCTTCTCATAGAAGCTTTAAAAGTTTCCTAGCCAAAATTTGGTTCCGTCTTCAACACATCTTTCTAGGCTACCCACCAAATACCAGCCTCACCTTTCCAAAAAATACTGCTCCACTTACCCTTCTCTTGGTTGGATAGTTGACCATATCAAATATCTTATCATAATCTTTAATCCAGTCTTCCAAAATCACTGGATCTTCTTCACCAGAAAAGAAACTAGGCTTCATGCTGGTTGTTCTCTATCTACTGTAGCATTCTCCCTCTACTTCTACCTCTATAATATCTGCCCCATACTAAGGGCCCATTATCACAACCGCCTAAGATGAGCATTGTTGGCCATCTCTACTTATCAATCTCTGGCTATCTACTCCTTTCACTACACACCAGTCAACACTTGATGTTCAAACAAGAATCTTCACATGTATACACAAGCAAGTCAATCATGAACAAATAATCACACATCCTGATATTGTCTTACCAAATTACATGTATCTCATAAAGTATTATTATTAATTTGTAACGGAACTCATAGTCATCTAATCGGGCCATTACCACCACACACACCTGAGTGAGTGCTAAGGCTAATTCAGGTCAAATATTATGTAATTAACCACATGTATCTTTCCTAAATACTAAAAACCAGTTTACATATAGAGATTTACAAAAGAAGGCTCCCGAGAACAAACTTCCAGGCGCTGACTCTCTCTTTTGTGACAAAATAAAACATGTTTGTGACTTATCCTACATAACTATGTCATGGCATCGCTTCCCCGTAGTCCAACACATGTCCACCTTCACCCGCAGTCATAAATCACAAACAACACATAAAATGACTGCACAAATTGGTGAAATTGAGTGAATTCTTGATCCACCTTGAAAAATTCATTTGTTTGAAGATGTCTTGGCATAGTATAGCACACATCACAATAACTAAGTTATAATCTGAAGTCATAACAACAACAAACCACATAAGACCACCAAACATTCTTACATAACCAAGTCAACCACCATATACACCTTATAAATAATTATTACAAATCACCAAGTATTATCATCACAATTTGCTATGATAAGGGAAGAAGCCTTTGTTCCACCATTGCTCACCGGACACCCAAAGAAGGGGTGTAGTAGACCAAGTAATAATGCTCACCGGGCTCCTTAAAGAGATTTCATAGTAAATCAATCCAAAATGCTCACCGGAAACCCAAGAAAATGGACCAGTATATTTTGAATGCACCCCCAAGAGAGATATTTTGATCAAAAGAGTAGATCATAGTGGCTTAACTACAATTCATTGGTATCGACACACAATGAGTGTAAGAAGTTGTTCAAGTTTCCAAAGAAAACTTCCCTTATCAAGCGCACACAACAATCATGTCCGAAGACCAAGCAAATCTTAGTTCACCAGTTCACTTAAACTTTATACCAACCACTCCAGCCATGCTCGCAAACGCGAGTGACCATAATCACAAGTTTCCACGTACTTAACTTTCCATAATATAGTCAAACACTTCTTAAGGTAAATATACAGTTCACACCTTAAAAACCGGATAACAAATATAATAACCATAAACCGAGTATACAAATTGTGAACACAACAACTTAGCTCAACTCTTTTATTTACCCAGCTAGAGAATACTTTCAGCATCTAGACTCAATCGAATATCAAAACTTTCCTCTTTGTCAAACTCGTCTTTCTTCCTAAACCACTAGGTTGCTCTCGCGTGATTACAGTATAAAGTTTGGGTTTCTTGGCCTTAAGAAATTATGGTTTCTAGAGTGAAAATAGATGTGTGCTAAAGTCAATTAATTTTATAAGCTTAAAGCTAATACTGAGGCAGTAGTATTTTTGGTGATAAAGAGGTTACTTCACCATGAAGTAACTTGGAGGTGGTTACTTCCCCTTTAGGTAATTGATGTGGGGTGTAGGAAAAGGAAAAGTAATCAATCTTGATATGTGGCATATGCTGGTTGGAAAGTAGTGAGGTGAGCAAATAGAAAGAGGACACTTGGTAAGACCAATGGCTATTGTGGCTCCCACCCAGGTTCCGGTGCATCTCTTCTAGGCCGAAATGACCAAAGTACTTCCTACCTGATCCGGGCCATTTCTTCCAAGCATCCCCGCCAGTAATATGATCTGTCTGGGAAAAGACACATACTAACAAGACATTTCAACTGAGGAATAGCGTTAAAGGCTAATTAGAATTTCTTAGGAATTTCATGCATGCTCCCCACTTAAACAAAGCCCCATCCTCAAAACTAAATATCATCCTCCGGTTTGAACTCATAGCTACAAGTCTTTTTTAGTTCAATAATTCCCACATGAATCACAATTCATCAATAATTCCAGATCTCCCATTTCAAGTAATGATGATGCATCAAATAATAAACAATACCAGATCAGTCATCCAATGAAAAATTTTCACCACAACAATTAGCTCACAATTCCTTTGGTCAAGGACCTTCTTGAAACTTCCGTCCGGAGCATATTAATATCAATAAATACACCTAAATGCTCCTCACATCCTTACTGATGACTCTATTCATAAATAAGGGTGTCATCTAAACGTTACATTAATTAGAATTAACTTAGGGACAGATCTTTGACATATATGGATCCACTGTATTGTATTGTCCCGTATACGTAATAAGAATTGGACAATAATATCGATCCGGATCTAAACCTTTTTTGCAGTGTAAATTCACTTCTTCATTGCAAGACAAATATATGTAGCAGGCCAATCAGTCAGGTAGGCATTCGTAATGTACAGTAGTTTTGACTGTCTGGGTACCATAAAGTAAGGGCGAAGACAAAACAAAACTGCATGCATGCCACACCACGCACATCGATCATCGATATATTCATTCATATCTCCGTCCTCGCTTAATTTTTGTCTGCGTAGCGTCCGTGAAGCTGACAAATTTTACCACACACAGAGAGAGCGGGCCTAGGGTGTAATATATTATTTTAGATGATTGATCGATCATCGACGATAGGGTTACGGAGACTGCTGCTGGTCCGTTGTTTTCACTTTTTTTTTTCCTTTCACTTTGTGGATGGTAGGTCATAGAATAGTTAACCACTGATTGTAGATATACAATAGTGCAAACAGTGATGTGTTAATAAATAAAATTTAAAAGTGTTTGGTGGGAATTAATTGAAATAATTAGTTAACTTTATATGTTTTTATCTTTTATAAATAATAGATTATATGTGAAAGATTTGTGAGGAAATGAAGAAAGAAGAAGAGACCGAAACGACAGAAAAATTAATATATTTGTTATTCACTAATCACATCTTTATAAAACAACCCAGAATGATAAATGATAAGGATATCACAAAGATTTTAACTAACTTGATCTAGGATATAATAGTAAACCGATAAATAAAAGATAACAAAAAATCTCAACTAAACAAGGAAACTAAGATAACACTAATCTATACTTTTTTTTATAAGTGGGGTAGGTTTTGAACCCAGGATCTTTGGTTCGAGGACACCACTCCTCTACACTAAAATCTATACTAACTTGAACTACATAAAGAAATCTTCACTAATATTCCATCAATACCACCAAACTATAAACACTGACTAAGATTACTGTTTTTTTTCTTTCAAATCCATCAACTGGATCTACTAATACCTAACAAATGAGTAATATTTTATTGATCATCTAATTTATAATCAATCCTTCATAAGTTAGCGGAAATCCACTAATGCCAAACAATATGAACTTAATTTGTCGGATTGTTTTCACTTTGTTTCTCTATGTATCATCACATTACATTTACATATACCATGTATGTTTGTTTGGAAAATCCATCAAATTTAACCAAAATGATAACAATAACATTTTTAGTGCAAGCGATCGATGCAATATAAAATAACATTTTGTACGTGTATATGATTAACCCAGTTATACTATACTAATTATAAGATAGTATATATTTTGATTATACGAATAAATGCCGATGAACAAACCATATATCTATGTATAGATCAAGATTCCCTATTGCATCTAGCTGACAGTTTATACTAGCTGATATTGACTGATGGCTGATTGTAAAAGAATGTTTGAATTGGTCAACCCGGTCCCAGTCAAACATATTAAACCAGTTGAACATAAGAGACAATTTGAGTTTATATAACTGTACTAGCTGATAGCTGATATTGACTGATAGCTGATTGTAAAAGAATGAACTGAGGTGATTAATCCAACTGATATTACATAAACCAGCTGAACGGTGGACAAAAGAATGGGCCTCAGCTAGCTAGCTGGCAAATTTTTACGTTCATACACAATCACACAGTAAGCTAGGGAAAGTCCACCACTCTACAGTACTATTATTTAGGCCCCATTCTTTTGCACAAATTTTTATGCATTATGAGTTGGGATGATCAGTTCAACTCATTCTTTTGTTGTATTATGGGTCAGTTATCATTTTTCATGAGGCTTATTCAAAACAGCATTATCAGTTAGTTAATCAGCTGGTTTATGCATTATCGATAGTTTACACATTGTCAGTCACATTATCAGTTGGTTTATCAGTTCAAAACTCTAATAAAAAAGAACAAATTATATAGGTTTTTACACAATCACCTAGTTTTGAAATGAGTCATCGGTCCATATCAGTCAGTTTGAACTACCCAAAATGCAAAAAAATAGGGCCTTATTTTTTTCTTTTTGCTTAATTTCACAACCGTCGCTCTCTCCAGGTTATTGATAGAAAAAAGTACAATCATTGTTGTTCATAATACTCCCTAGAGTTATCTTGGTCGTTTTGTTTGTTGTTTATAAATATTTTTTATTTAAATTTTAAAATAAAATAAGTTAAAATTAAATTTACAATATATAATTTATCATGAAATTAACTCTAAAATCTAGATTTATAAAATTATTTTATCAAATATTAAAATGAAACGAAATCTAAGAACTAGCTAATACAAACAATTGAGGTCATGCAGCGCGGATGCATGCATCCTTGATCATTTGGTCGATGCCAATAATTAACAACTTTTGCTCCAAAAAGATTTCAAACATTCTACAGGATGATCCCCCACATTTGAAAAACCAAACCCCACCGGTCACTTTCGCTATACACAGACAATAATAACAACAACAGTACGATTGATCAACCTATCCATCTGTACACTGAAGAAGCACAGCACAGCACACTACACACTCACCTGCTACTTTATAAGAAAATTTTGTCTTGAAATTGAGCGCGCGCGGGGGAGACGAGCAACAGATCCAACCAAATAATTCACTACTGTCCTACAACTGTACTACAACCAATTGTCCATAAAAACAAAAAATACTACTACTTCTCTTTTGTTGTCATTCATTTGTTTCTATCGGTTCCATGATTTACTACTCCAGACTGGCCCCCCGGTCCCTCTTTCTTTTTGTTTTGTTTGTTTTTCTAAACCTTTTCCGTGAGTACTCATTGGTGTATATATAGAAGTTTTGAATTTGCTTCTTTCCATTAATGAACACCAACATTCCTAACTTTCACGCATCACATTTAACCCAGAGAGTAACGGAAAAATATCTATTCTTCTCCTTTATAAAGTAAGTGCGTGTAAGCTAATCAGCTGTGTGCATGCATGCATATTGATTTCTTTCTTCTTACTTATAATTATGTTGACATAACTGGCGATGTGGTTGGGTTCTAGGCTTTAGCTAGTCTACGGGTTCGCGATCCAAAATTATATACTTCATCCATTAATAATTTTATAAATTTAAGTTTTGTAAATAATTAAATACATGATTATGTATTATAAATGTTAGTTATATGAAATTATTTGCCTTTTTTTACCACGACACAATAGTTATAGATATAATCCGGAAGAAGCCCCCTAGTCAAGATGACAGTTCGTAACGTGACTTCCGGTTTACTTAGTCTAGAACTGAGTTCTTGGTATTAACTAATGTAAAGATTGCGATATAGATATAGAAGAAAACTCAGCCACTAATATATATTAATAGTGTGAAAAACTCCTCACCTGATCTGTTCAACACCTTGAACAATCACTCACTAATCTACCACTCTTCGAATGATAGTCACACTCCTAAATTCACGAATAAAGAATCACACTCGTATCACTCAAAGGGTCTCGCCGTCAAGGGTGTAACTCGTTCTTAATCCCCAAAAGCATAACCCTATACTATACATATACAGTATATATATACAAAGAAATTATCAAAACATAAACGATCTCCTCTCCAACAATAACGAGAACAAATGGAGATATATCAGGCCAAATCTAAACAACCTATCGCAGCATGTATTGTCACGTGAGCGGCTCCGTTTTCTGCTGAAGTTCAGAGGGATTTTACCAAAATAAATCATATGCTGAGTACAAGACCGGCACTACATATTTGTCACACATCAAAAACAATAAGTATGTGTAGCCCACATACATTTACAGTTTCACCCTTTTTTGATGTGTACAAACTTGGTCATGGTGAATAAAGAAACCACGCATGTCATATTCCCCTGGAAAGTAGATTCCCCCTGAAACGAAGCTAACTTGATCAACAGCCAAAACACTTATATTCACCATGTTTCCCCCTTTTGCGCAATCAAAAATGGTATTGGCCTATGAACTCACAAAATGTAAAAAGATATACTGAGGAACACGGGAATAGCATTTTATACAATGTTAATTGCAGGAAAGAGTTTCAGAGAGTGGCAGAGAAAACAACAAGCTAGAGCAACCAAGCACCAGCTAACAAAAATATCTGAAGTACAGAAGGGAAAATAGTCTGATAGAAACACCAACAAAAGAGGACAACTCCAACAACCTAGGTCTGGACAACAACAGCAAAGCTAAGAGAGGAACAGGGCAAGGAACATGAGGAAGAATTAACGTCGCACCCCCAGATGAGCTTCAAGATGTGCCAAACGAGCATCCACAGCCTTGACGAGAGACAAAATTTCTTCCAACTGCTGCGGAATACTGCCAAGATTCTCGGAAGACCCTGAAATAGCTTTAGGCGGCTGTTTAACAATCCATATTCCCAGCCAGGGCAAGACCCATCTTGGATAAAGTAGTCTGAGATAGATCATGGTTATGATCCAGGACTTTGGCCGAGTTGGTAGAGAGATCAACCCCAGAGAAGTACTGAAAGATTTTCGTCAACCAGACAGCATAGGGCAAAGACGAAGTACCACTGAGAGATAGCATATGAAATATGAAACAACATAAAATGAGGCAGGCTAACAGGACATTTCTGAATAAGACACCACATCAAACAGATGTCCAGGAATGTAACTGTCCCACGTTGATCATTCCTGGGAGCAACTTCCTGATAAACAATAATATGGAGCAACCGTCCAAGCACATCAAGCTGTCTTTGAGGAGTAGACCGAATCTTCCGGGTCTCAGGTTCAATCCCAAAGAAGCCAAAAAGATCCTCGTCCTTTTGAGACAAAGCAAAAGTATTAACCTCACGAGAAAAAGTCTTAACACCCTCAAAAGGAACGTCCAAAATCATGCCAATCAAGTCAGGAGTTAACTCAATTTCCACACCCTTGACCTTCGACGACCGAATCAGATACTCATCCACAAAATGCAAGTTCTTGTAAAATTCCTTAACAGGCTCCCAGTAAATTTTCGTACCCATAGTAAATACTAACGACCAGCCTTGAGCCAAAAGGCAACTAGCAATATTGGACAGCTTATTCTTACGGAGCTAAGCACAATCCACACGTTTCCCCACAACAATATGTGCATTACGAATCTCAGATTAAAGGAGGGATAACAGGGAAAGGAGTAACCAGACCAGGCAGAATTTGTCGATGAAGAACCTGATGAAGCAATCGACATAGTGGCAGAAGAACTTGGCACCGGAGTCGCACAGCGAGGATGTTTGGAAGAAGACGCAGTCTGAGCTTGTGCAGCAGCAGAACGCTTGCGTTGGCGCAAGACTGACAAGGGCACATCATCATCCGAAAGAGTATCAGGGTGCGACGGGGTAGATGAGGGCGGAGGAGGCCGGGGACGACGTGGCCGGAGAGACTAGCGACGTCGAAGTACAGCAGCCCGGGAAGGACGGGTCTGTGATCTAGGTTTCAGCGGGGAGGAGAAGTGTTTTGCGGAGATAATGGTGGAGATGTGGGCAAGGATCAGAAACAGGGGAATCTTCAAATGGAACATCGCAGAAAGGAAAATCATCAGCACATTTCTTGTGTGGAGAATCAGGAGTAGAGGGTGGCATGGGCAAAAGTAGAGGTGGGAACTGAATGGCAAGCGGGACATGATGTTCTGGCTGCATGAGAAGAGAAGCAAGCTGGAGTCGATAGAAATACGCGGAAGGGGCGTATCAAGAAAATGTGGAACCGAGAGGGAAAAAAGCTGACGGTAGGCAAAGGCAGGGTCATACAGAACGATTTCCATGGTGAAGGAAAAGTAGCAAGAAGGAAGACGACAAGCAAGCAGTAGAGAACAGAGATTTTGAAAATGGAAGACGCTGCGGAAGAAATGGGTTAAGACTGACAATCAAGAAAAGCTGACAAAATGTGGATAAATGGGTATGCAGAGTGGACGACGGTTGGGGTTTTTGTTTTTTTTTTTTTTGGTGGAAAACTAAAAAAAAAAATAGGAATAAAGGTAACAAACATAAAAACGAAAGGTAAGCCAATAACATGAAAAACGTTCCTACTATAACATTGATCCAGATCATCTATAACGTGTTCCACAGCAATCAACGGAATCCTCACATAGATGCTAATATAAACTCCACTCATACCTAGTACCATGTTTGTACACAAAAGAGAAAAACACAGAAAATAAAGAAATGGACCTTAATCAACGTTAACCATGCCCAGTGCTAGACTCAGACGATTGAAGATTTCCCGAAGAAGAGGTTTGGTAAAGATATCCGCCAATTGCTGCTCTGTAGAACAATGGAGCAGTTCTACTGTCCCTTTCTCGACTTGATCACGAAGAAAGTGATGACGAATCTCGATATGTTTTGTACGAGAATGTTGAACTGGATTCTTTGACAAAGCGATAGTAGATTGATTGTCGCAGTAGATAGGAACTGGCGATTGGGGCATGCCATAGTCTTCAAGTTGATATTGTAGCCAGAGAACTTGAGCGCAACCTGCAGCAACAGCAATATACTCAGCTTCAGTGGTGGACAAAGCCACAGAGGATTGTTTCTTTAGAAAACCAAGATCAGACTAGTACCCAGGAGCTGGGCACATCCTGATGTACTCTTGCGATCAGTAAGAGATCCTCCAAAATCTGCGTCAGTGTAAGCCTGGAGTGTAAAAGAAGATCCTACATGATAAACCAAACCCAGGTTAGGAGTGTCGTGCAAATAACGAAAAATACGTTTCACCGCCTGAAGATGAGGAACTCGTGGATCGGCCTGAAACCGGGCACAATAGCAGACACTATAGAGAATATCAGGTCTGCTTGCAGTGAGGTACATTAAAGAACCAATCATAGCTCTATATTCGGTGGGATCAGTAGATTCAGCATGAGCTTTAGAACCAAGTTTGATGATACTAGACATCGGAGTAGCCAGGGATTTAGCGGAGTCAAACCCAAACTTGGACAGTAATTCAGTAGCATATTTCCCTTGCCAAACAAAAGTGTGAGTCTTAGTCTGGCGAATCTGTAATCCTAAGAAGAAGGTGAGTTCTCCCATACTGCTCATTGAAAATTCGTTAGTCATTACAGTTTCAAACGATTTGGACAACTCAGGGTAAGAAGAACCAAACACAATGTCATCAACATAGATTTGAACCAACAATATATCAGAGTCCTGGAATTTGAGGAACAGCGTACTATCCACTTTACCCCGAGTAAATCCTTGTTGAAGCAGATAAGAAGTAAGACGAGCATACCAGACCCGCGGAGCTTGCTTCAAACCATAAACAGAGTTCTTGAGTAGATGAACATCATCAGGTCTGAACTGATCAGTAAATCCTGGAGGTTGAGCTACATAAACCTCTTTATCAATATAACCATTCAGAAACACACATTTAACATCCATTTGGTATAAAGGAAACGCCCTATGAGCAGCAAAGGCTATCAATATACGGATAGCTTCTAGACGGGCAACAGGTGCATAAGTTTCGTCATAGTCTATACCCTCTCATTGATTATATCCCTGAACTACTAAGCGAGCCTTGTTACGGGCAACATGACCATCTGCATCGAGTTTGTTGCAATAAACCCAGCGTGTACCGATAACCTCCTTATAACTCAGTCAGGGAACTAAAGTCCAGACATCATTCCGTTTGAACTCATTGAGTTCCTCCTGCATAGCCTGTATCCAATCAGAGTCAGTAAGGGCTTATTTGATGTTACGGGGTTCAATACTTGACAGGAATCCTTCATGGGCACAGAAGTTCCGAAGTGAGTTACGAGTCACCCGTCCTGAGTTCAAGTCTGAGAGAAGATTATCCAACTGAAATACCCGAATAATTACAGTCCAAATTCGTGAAGGTTAAATTAATTATGAGTAACCTTTATGATCATACAACTAAAACGCGACGGGATTATCCGAAAATAACACGTTATGTAAGTCGGACATAAAACAATGTGTGAACAATTAAATTTAGTGTATACGTGTCCGGAAGCGTGACAACGTTACATAATAATATAGTCACGTACTTATACATGTACGTAACGTTACAATAGTGTAACGTTGTAATAAGTAATAATAACGTCGCGTAACTTCGTAACAAAAAAAAATAACGCGACGTATATTATATGGTCTCACTTATATATAAACAAGCGTGTATATACACTTATACAAAAAAAAGAGAGAAGAGAAAAGAAAAAGAGCAAACCTGCTCTAGCCGGGGTTCGAACCCGGTACCTCTCGTACCCATCCCAAACACTTTAACCGATTGAACTGTGCTTATTCGTCTGTTGTGAGCTTGTGTAAGGCATGTGAATGGATTGATTATCTTCCTTGCTTACCTGCTTGCTATGCTATTGTTATTGTGTGTTGTTTGCGCGCACACAGTAGTGTAGTCCCTTCTCGTTGATGAAACCTTGAGATGAAACACAACGAACTTCGTGGATAAACAAAGGAACTACATAAAGAGAAAACTCCTCTTAACTATAGAGGACCTCTAATGACACCCACTATGGTGTCGAACTATCAATGATGATGATAAGCCAATACCCGTTAAAAATGAATAGGGAGACGGACCCTTTGTATCCGGGGTAAAGACCAATAAAATAAAGAGGAATAGGGAGACGGACCCTTTGTATCCGGGGTAAAGACCAATAAAATGAAGAGGAGTAGGGAGACGGACCCTTGTATCCGGGGTAAAGACCAATAAAATAAAGAGGAATAGGGAGACGAACCCTTGGTATCCGGGGTAGAGACCAATGATATTAAAAGGAATAGGGAGACGGACCCTTTGTATCCGTATAGGGGGTAGAGACCAGAGCATTAAGAGGCATAGGGAGACGGACCTTTGTATCCGGGGCAGAGGCTAGTAACATGGAAAAAGGAATAGGGAGACGGACCCTTGGTATCCGGGGCAATGGCCAGTAACATTTAAAAACAGAGAGAGAGAGAGAAAGAGCTATCCGGGAATGGAGGATTAGCTATGGACAAGATGTACTCCAAATTGTGGTGATAAGAGAATTCACAAATAACCCTTAAAGAAACAAGGAAAGATTAGCACCTACATGAGATGGTCACGGGATCTAAATTACATCCCCAGACCTGGTGCAAGGAAAGAGAAAGAAAATACACTTTAAGGGAACAAGAGAAAGAAAAATGAAAACACACAACGCTCGTACGATCCCCTAGTGAGGATCATGGGTATTACATACCTATGCACACGTTTTATTATGTACATGATTGCTGTTGTGTTACTAGCAGCTTGTTGTGCTTGGTTGTTGTTGCTAATGTGTTACTACCTTAAGTGTGTATGATACTATGTTGTAATGTGGGTGTGTTTTACTGCTTTATTATAGCATGTAAATTGACTTAATAATATTCGACCAAGTAGTCGTGTGGCCCGGTAACATACGGGCTACACACGTTCATACTCAGCGAAGTTTGCTGAGTCCTTACACCCAATTTTTTTCAGGTATTGTGCCGGACGATAACGGAGCGTAGGCGGGATGGCTACCATGGGGGTAGTCCATCAGGGCATGACTTTAAGTTTGTAGTAGTATGGGTAATATATGGGTTGATACTAAACCCGAGATGTAATTCTTAGTTTAAGATTTGGTAACTTTGTTGTAGACACTCGGTAATTGGGAATTGTACTATGTATTGTTTATGAGTTTGTATTGAGGGCTGTTTTCCAGTCATGCAGACCGTAACTTGATATTGGTAATGTGGTCTGTCAACCACGTGGGTGGTTGGCGTCTGTGACACCCGGATGATTTTGAGATTCCGCTGCATAGTTGTTTTGTATTAAGGCTAGGAGCTTGTTGTACTACTGGATGGTTATTCGGGGGTGTTACACCAACGTAACGCCAGGAGCCCGACGAGAAGGAATGATAGGAGGCACTGTAGTATCATCAGATTGTGAGCCTGGATTTCCATCGGATTCCGACACAGAATTGTCTGTTCCAGAGGTTCTTCTTGCATAGGTGAGCCATTTGGAGTGTCAGAAGACGGTTGTTGTAATGAGGTGGAAGGAGCTGAATGAGAATCGGTTTGTGATGTAATGGGAGAAATTTGAACAGATGGAGATGGAGAATCCGAGTCTGAATCATCAGAATCATCGACACTTAATTCTGGCCCAATATTTTGTGGATTCCGAGAACCAAAATCGTTCGTTTCATCAAATCGTACATATGCTGATTCTTCCACGACAAGAGTGCGTTTGTTAAACACACCCTATAAGCCTTACTAGTAGTAGAGTATCCCAAAATACTCCTTCATCCCCTCTGGTATCAAACTTCCCAGTGTTCTGTTTGCCATTGTGCAAAATGAAACACCTACACCCAAATACCTTAAAATACCCAATTGATGGTGGTCGTCCCTTCACCAGTTGATACGGAGTTTGATTGAGCATAGGTCTGATAAAAGCACGGTTGAGAATATAACACGCCGTGTTGACAGCCTCCCCCCAGAAACTAGGTGCTAATCCACTCGCATTAAGCATTGTACGTGCCATCTCAACTAATGTCCGATTCTTTCGTTCCACAACACCATTCTGCTGAGGTGTACGCACCGCCGAAAAAGTATGAGTGATGCCTTGATCAGTACAAAACTGACGAAACTGCTGATTGACAAATTTTGTACCATTGTCATACCTTATGGTACGTAAAGGAAATCCCAATCGGCGCTGGTCATGGTACGCATAGGTCCTACCAAATCCATGTGCACCAATTCCAGCACGGTGGAGGTAGAAACCACATACTTGGGAATATGTGCTGAGCGAGTCTGCTTGTTTAGCTGGCAAGCACTGCAAGGAATATCTTCATGAAAAACTGTCGATGGTAACCCTTCAACGAGATGTTGAGTTCGCAGTTTATTAAGTAGCCGTGTGTGAGCATGACCAAGACGCTGATGCCATAAGTTTGCATTTTCTGTGCAAACAGTGAGACAGGTAGCGTCCAAACTCTGATCATCAACATCCACTAGATACAGATTTCCCCTGCGATAACCTTGCAGAAGAGGTGCTCCAGTCATCAAATCCGTAACAATGAAACCATAAGAATCAAAGGTAATGAAGGATGGACCCTTATCACACACTTGTGACACACTCAGTAGGTTATGCTCCAATCCATCCACCAGCACACATCTTTAACATTCCCCTGATGACCCACTGTGCCTATAGCAATGATCTGTCCCTTCCCATTATTTCGAAATGTCACAAATCCTCCATGTAAACCTTCGAGTTCCCGAAACAGTGTATGGTCTCCAGTCATATGCCGAGAACATCTGCTATCCATAAGCCATATGTTAGCTCCGTTAGCATAGTCCTGGCACACAAATTAAAATAAATCAATAATTTAATTTGCGTATATTGCTTCTTCAGTCTTAGATCAACTTCAACTCCACGGAACCCTAGTCCACTTCGATTTTGATTTGGTTTTCTAACAATTTCATTGAGTTTGATTTTTCCTGTGTGCCACGATGGGTTTTCTAGATTAATGATGTTCAGTCTTCTATCAAGAGTATCACATTGTTTCTGGAGATCAGCATTATCCTGACGAATCCATTCATTATCTGCCTTAAGTAATTAAAATTTCCTTTTCTGCCCATTCCGGAATTGAACTCAACCTAATTTTAACCGACGAAGTAAACGTAGATTGTAACACCTTGGATGAACTTTCTACTAACTTTTCTGCTAGCTCCTTATTTTTCTCTTTCAACTCATTATCTCCTGCTCTAGTAGCATTATTTGATTTTCTCTACTACTAACATCGTTAAGTTTCCTTTTAAAGCCTCAATTTCTAATAGAGCAGCCGTCAAAGCGTCAAAAATCTGATCTTTTGGAGATTCCCTACAAATATTATCTAAGTTACGAAAACTTACCTGCTCTCCCACAAGAGAGTGATGCTCCTTGTCTTTCGCAACCAGACACATCGATTCATCATATGCTAACTCATCAGTGTGAGACCGATGAATAGCCGTCATACAGTAATGCGCCTCCACTTTTTCAGCCAATTCATACTCTTCATCTTCTTCACCCCATACCGCAGCAGCCATGCGGGTGTCTCGATTTCTATACTGAGGAGGTTTGGATGACAAAGGACAGTCCTTTATCATATGACCCAGCTTGTGACACCAGAAACATTCCACCTTACTCATATCTGAGTCGCGTCGGTTACTGTTTGAACCCTGAAATCCACCCCTTTTACTGCTCATAATTCTCTTTAATCCTTGAGCCAGTAAATTTATCTCTGTGTCAAAGTCATCATCTAACTCCCAATCAGTGTTTTCCATCACCTTTTTTGCCTTCAAGGCAAGATCTTTTCTTTCAACAGAAACACCCTCCAGTGACTGCTCTTTCATCTTACTCTCATGAACAATTAAATCGGAACACAATTCTTCAAATGATACCGACGATACTTTGTCCATCTTCTCCAGCATAGAGGTGTAATTCAACCAGTCTTTAGTGAGTGATTCCAAAAATCTTTCGTTAGTCTGCTCATTTGTAAGTGAAGCACCCACAGTCTTGATTTCGATTAAAATATGATTGAATCTCTCAATCGCAGCAACCAATGTTTCTCCTTCAGCCATGTTAAAGTTATTGAATTCTCTCTTAAATTGTTTCTCCTTTGCTTTTCGAATAGACTCAGTACCTTGATATGCTATCTTGAAAAAATCCCACACACCTTTCGCTGTTTGAATACCGAGAACTCTTCCCTGATCTTCATCGGAGAGGGACAACACAAGAATCCGCAGGGCTTGTTTGTTCTTACTAAGTAATTTCTTATCCTCCTCCGTCCACTGTTCTTCAGGCTTATCCTGAGTACGTCCTTCTACGGTGACAGTGGGTTTGAAGTCGCCTTTAGTGACCACCTTCCAAACTTTGTAGTCAACAGACATTAGTTGAGCTTCCATTTGCTCGCACCATTTGGAGTAGTTTAGCTTGGTTAACTTGGGAGTCTTGACATTGTACGAACTCATCTTCACGATCTACCTTGAAGCGTTAGCCTCGAGCAAAGGTAAGCCTGCTCTGATACCACTTGACAGTTCGTAACGTGACTTCCGGTTTACTCAGTCTAGAACTGAGTTCTTGGTATTAACTAATGTAAATATTGCGATATAGATATAGAAGAAAACTCAGCCCTAATATATATTAATAGTGTGAAAAACTCCTCCTGATCTGTTCAACACCTTGAACAATCACTCACTAATCTACTACTCTTCGAATGATAGTCACACTCCTAAATTCACGAATAAAGAATCACACTCGTATCACTCAAAGGGTCTCGCCGTCAAGGGTGTAACTCGTTCTTAATCCCCAAAAGCATAACCCTATACTATACCTATACAGTATATATATATATATACAAAGAAATTATCAAAACATAAACGATCTCCTCTCCAACAATAACGAGAACAAAGGGAGATATATCAGGCCAAATCTTAACAACCTATCGCAGCATGTATTGTCATGTGAGCGGCTCCGTTTTCTGCTGAAGTTCAGAGGGATTTTACCGAAATAAATCATATGCTGAGTACAAGACCGGCACTGCATATTTGTCACACATCAAAAACAATAAGTATGTGTAGCCCACATACATTTACACAAGATCATGATCCTCGGGAGGAACCAACCTAGATCCATAGGCAATGTTCGACTAAGATTACACATACAAGGCATCGTAACAAAAGTAGTGAAAATACTCTAACATCCACCATGAAATTAAGACAACTAACTAGTCAATTATTAAGAATAAAAACAAACAACCACAACTGAACCAATTGGCAGCCTGAAAGTTACCCCTGGCGCTACTGTCTTCATCGACAACATCAATCCACCATCTAGAGTCGGAGCCATTTGGAAGATTTTTGATAATATGGACAAATCATCGGTCTCAGGCTACCCAAAGCGCTGAGAATCTGCACCAAGACTAGATATGGTTTTGTCGAATACAAGACTAAAGAGGCAGCTGATCAAGCCATTGCAGAAACCAATGGTTTGATAGTTGATGGCCACAGGTTGCAAACCCAAATGGCAATCGAAAGAAGATACACTCAGGGGCCAGCAACTCATTAAGCGAGATGGACACCGAGAAGTGACCAGCGAAGAGAGGACACTCAGCCGCAAGAGTAACTTCGACGAAGCCCTACGCCACCCCCTATCTGCATGACAGTACCGTCACACACCGCTATGAGAACAGAAGGATTGATAAGTCTTGAGGCTCTCTCGTTATGAAGGAAACACTAGATAGGGGCATTTTAGTTACCACGCGCCTCCATACTTCCCTTCAGTCGGTAAAAAGGAAAATGCAAGAATGGGAAGAAGAAATAGAACATATTATATGCCTAAACCACTTTAAATACATCATTATTTTCCAGAGCTATGAGGAGGCAAAAAGTTTCGAAACTTCAACCTTGGTGACGAAATAAACTGGGCGAAAAAGGCATGGCAGCCGGCTGATCAGATGCAAATGAGAATCACAAGCATTGCAATCAGAGGAATCCCGGTTCAGGCATGGTCTGAGAATACAATTCGTAGTATCACAAAGCATCTGGATCAAATTATCATGATAGATACGGACATGAAGGACATCCCCAGTTTCTTGGAAGCCCATGCTCGATTAGAAACATCTAAAATGTCAATTATCAATGAAGAAATCCTCATAGAGATTGAAGGAATGACAAGTACTGTGGGGATCATTGAATATTGGTCTGAGGAAATTGGCCAACATTTTCAGGAAAATACATAGGAGCCACCGAATTCACCATTATCTGAGAAGGCAGGGAAAAAAATCAAAACTTAAAAATTCAAAAATTCAAAAAGGACATGTTACGGCCAGTTACAACTTTCAAAAAAGACGATGTTTGAGTCGTTTTTAAACAATATAGTAGGAGTTGAACGGGCTGGAATTTGTAACGTGAGTTGTGAAATTTCATTGGATTATTTTATTCATGTAAAGTGCATTGCATAAGGCATAATAATGCTGTTAAAAGGGAAAGTAATTACTATCTCTAACAGTATTCCACGGTCCCTTCAGTGCCCTCTGATTTTGAATTTCCTACAAAACTGTTGGTCTAACTCAATAATTAATGCAAGATTCAGGAGCGTGGAAGTTTCCGCCCCTTCCTCTAACTGCAATAATGCAGTTGCGGTCATTAATTTTGTGCCTTCTCAAAACTTTCCCCCACTTTCTGTAGCCATGTCATCCTCTTTTGTAGAAATTCACTCCCCAACTCCGTCCCTCTCTCTCCCCTCCTCTCAAGATTCTGACACCCCCCAAACCTTAATTCCCTCTTCCTCTGACTTTTTGACCTCTGGTTATCTTTCCAACTCACAAAATTTATTCCTTCCCCCCTCCAACATCCCATCCACCATAAATACCCCTCTTTCCGTTTCTGATTCCAACCAATCACAGCAATCACAACATTCCTTTTCCGTTTCTTTCTCCAGCAATTAACATTGAAGTCGTCCTTCCCTCAATTCCCGCCGCAAATATTTCTCTCCCTACCCCCAGCCGCTACTCTGTTCCCCTCTCCAGTCCAACAATCTCGGAAGCAAAAAAATGCTTAGATTTTGATAGACGTCTTAATTGTCATTACCCCAGCCCAGAAACTTCCATTCAGAATTTTGCTCAAATTCTAAGAAGAAGTAAACGGGTGGAGGAAAAACACAGTGGTCATCTCAATGGCAAGCATCATCTCCTTTCAAAACATCAGGGGGATAAACAAAAAAGGGAAGTTGGCCCTTCTTCGGCAAGAAATAAAGGAAGCCGTATCAAGCCTAATGGCAATCTTCGAGACACATCAGTCTCAACCTCTAGATAAATGGCAACACATCTGGGGACAAAGAGAAAACTCAAACGTGATAGAAGTCCCCGCGGTTGTCCAATCTGTAGGCATTGTGGTTACATGGAATCTTAATGTGGTTTCTATTCAAAATTCACACCAGAAGGAAAGATGGGTAGCAATAAAGTTGTCATGGCCTATTATTCTGTTTGTAGGCTTTGTTGTTTTTGGCTATGCTCCAACCCAAGCGGAAGCAAGAAGAAGAAGAAATATACGGAGATACTCACTGGAATCTGCCAACAAGCTCCTCTTTGAAGACCAATTGCAGCCCTGGTCGGAAGTCGTCGACATGGTAAAGAGAGCAAGCTTAGAATGGAGCAGAATATAGTTCATTTCTTGATAATATTATTCTTTCTTTTAGAAATTTGTTTAATCTCTTGTATTCAAAGTAATGTGTTGCTTTTTATTCTTATTTTTCTTTCGGGCGAGAAAAGCATTATGCTAAAGTATCACCTTATGTAACTGGTTATCCAGTAATTATAAAAAAAACTGAACCAAACCCCATTGACGAAGCTAGCCCCAAGATGAAGCACACCAATGGGGTAGAGAGCTACCGACGTAATCCAATACCGGTGGCGTAGACCCATGCAGATCATTTCTCCTGGCAACCCCTTAGAGATCACGGGTTGCCTTCACGATGCAAGGTGATGTCTCTGGGTCCGGTCCCTGTAGGTGAACAAGCTGAACAATCTGTTGGGGTTCTTGCGTTGGCGAACTAGAATTTCCTTTCTTCCCTCTCCTCGTCTATGGGCCCGACCAAAGAGAGGTACCTTTTTTTGGAGCTCCATTTCTGAAGCCTCGATCCGTAAGCCATTTCTTTCCTCCCCGGTAATCCTTGAGGACTAAGGTCTTCATATTTAGTTGCGGTCAGACTGGAATAACATAGGATTCAAGGATTGGTTATTAACCGATGGGTTGACCATCTTTCGTAGGTGACGAATCCAGTCCACAGATAATCTTCCATAATTCATAATCAGTGTCATATGTGCCTTTTCGTCTTGGCAAGGCCCGTACGGGTACACTCCCGTGGGGCAATCCAAGTTGTCCTCGTAGTTTGTTTGAAGTGGTGTGGGTTGGGAGCCCACACTGGAGGCAGATGGTAGGCATCTTTTCATAAGTAATTCACAGGGTGAGTTTGACTCCTTCGATCGAGATCTTAATGCACCTTAGTAGAGGTAGGCGGATGTCAACTCTGACTCTGAGGTGAAGGAAATCTCCTCCAACACTATCCTCATCAGAACCAAACTCCATAAAGGATACAAACCTTGAAGCAATTCTTTCCACAAAATCCATGTGCATTAAGGAGAAGGGGACATTGTGGATGCGTACCAAAATTGGGACTCCATCAAAGCTATGTTTCTTCGCGGCCTTCGCACCATTAATATGTTTTTGGAACACCAGGAGCGCTCCATAAAAAATCTGAGGTCCTTTTAGCACAAACAATTTGGACCGAGCCTTGGTCCTTAATTTCAATTGTAAACAGATTTGAGCCTACAATCATGACTCACAACTTACTATTCAGCTTCTAGACTCGATCGAATGTTGATTGCAACTGACAAACCTCAACAATTTTGGGCGAGAAAATTTTCCCCATAAGACTATGCTCCACAAGAATGACCCTGTCCGTATTGGCCAGATTGTCTTCTTGGATCATTATGAATTCCTCATTCGTTAGGGAAAGCTCCGCCATTTGGAAGCCTCCACTGGGTGCGTAGACTTTGGGTCCATACGTCAAAGATGGGGCACTGAAAGAGAGAGCAAGCCTTATGATTACAGATGTTAGTAGACGAAGCGGCGAAAATCAAGTTAGAGTTCTTCACACAGAGACACCGGAGAACATAAAAAGTAGTGCTAGTAGGAAAGCAACAAAGGTTGGGAGTCGAGGTGTGCAGGGAGGATACATGTGTGCTGCATTTTATGATAATTTTGCAACCTAGACTACTGTATAAGGAACATACATGTATGTTGATTGCTGCTGTATCTTGGTAATTTACAACCAAAACTGGCAGAGAACGTACATGTTGCTGCCCTGTCTTCATTCTTTTCTTAATTGTGTTTTGCACCTTTGAGAAAGATGAAAAATTGAACATTTTGTTCATTTTTTCATCTTGTATGAGATGAGTATCTTAATTTCAATGTGATTGTCTTCTACTTTAGTGCTAATACCCATTTCTTTTTTGATCATGCAGTGTTCCCTTTTGAAGGCTAGGAGATAACTACAAAATTTTGGTTACTATGTAAAACAACTATTATTTTGTTCCTTTTGAACCTTTTTTAAGATGGCTATGAGAATGTAATGGGTATGTGTTACCCAACCTTTATACATGAAGCCTTTTTTAGATGGGTAATGTATGTGATCATTACACCTAATATATGAATGTATAAAGGCATTTGATCTACACTGTATGGTTGATGTTATGTTTGTTATATATATTTTATAGATATTTTTGTAGTAGTGGATAAACAGAGTACAAAATTGTACATTATTGAAACTATTTTTTTTAGGTTGAAGCTTATATATTTGCTACAAGAAACAACCATCTAATTCTATTGGAAAATACTCTTCAGTGACAGAATATGATTCAATTGATAACAAAAATTCCGTGGGTGATGTATTTTGTGACAGAAAATCCCGTGGGTGATATTTTTAGCAACGGAAATTTCTGTCGTAGATTGTTAAGACTAATAAATAAAATAGGATGGTCATACATATTACCAACGAATCATTCCGTCACTAAAAGAATCTCCTACAGAAAGTATCTGTAGCAAATGACTTTTTAAAAACGGAGGTTCTGTCGTACAAAGATTTATAGCAACAGAATATTATCCGTTGGTGATATTATTTTCACCAACGGAATAAGTTTCACAGACGGAAAACTTATAACGACGCCACTTCTTGCCACGAATTTTCCAACGGAAAATTCCGTCAGTGATTCCTCTTTTTCCATCAGACAAATTGCTTTTCACATACAAAAATGTCCGTCACTGAAACGACGCTTTTCTTGTAGGGAAGGAGCTAGTTTCCTGGTAGACATAATGTCAGAGACAACAACGCTGGCTGGTGACATAGAATTTCAGAGGAGACATCTGCAATGTCAGAAAACGATGACAGGCAACACAACTGAACTCGTACGCTCAGTCGTGTTTTCACTTCGCACAGTCGGAATTTTAAAAACTTTACGATCTTGCCCCTGCTTTAATATCTTTCATAAATTACTATATTTAACCACAATTATAACATATTACGAGGTGACCCCAAATTTCATTACGCACAGTTGGAATTTCAATACGCTCAGTCAGAAAATGACCAATTTAGGGGCTAATGTAGGCAAAATTTATTAAAGCGGGTTGAAAAAGCAAAGAAAAATTCTGAAGTACTTATATAAGTAAAAAAAATATCATAAAAATAATCAGTAAAGTATACCATGACAAAGTAGACGAAAAGACGAACACGTCGCGTAAACGGATCGAAAAACGGAGCTATACGAAGAAGATATGGCAATTTTAAGACGAAACTCGGCGCCAGCGCCGATAAGGAAGGGCCGGCGCCGGCGCCGGTAAAGAAGACCGCGCGCGGGCGTGCGTCACTCTTTACCGGCGCCGGCGCCGACCTTCCTTACGGTGCCTGCGCCGGGTTCGGTCTTAAAATTGTCATATCTTCTTTGTTATAGCTCAGTTTTCGATCCGTTCGCGCCGACGCGTTCGTCTTTTCGTCTACTTTGTCATGGTATACTTTGCTGATAATTTTTATGATATATGTATTATTTCTTCTTAAGCACAACATTAACTATCATCGACGTCTTGTTCGAAATTGCCTATCAACCACTAATACATGTCCGTTGAAGAAGAATCTATTTGAAATTCATTGAAATTTTCTCATTTCCACCAATTTCACGTCCATGGATGAAGAATGTATTTGAAATTATCAAAATTTCCTATCAATATCAATATTAACTATCATTAACTTCTTATTCCATAGTTAAATAATCAAGAATGTTCTATTCTAATTAACAGATGAATGGACACCAATCTAAATAGTTAGATCTATTGACATTAACTATCATTGATGTCTTGTTCGAACTTACCTATCAATTCCACTAAATTCATGTCCATTAAATAAGAATTTATTTGACAATCGTCAAAATTGCTCAAAAAACGTCATCGTTGAAACATATTTTCAAAACTTCAAAAGCGAGATCGGTTTGTCGTCGGAGATTGCTCAAAAAATGTGTTTTTTTATAACAAATGAAAATGTATACATCTTTGAAACATCTTTGAAACATATTTTCAATACTTCAAAAGCGAGATCGGTTTGTCGTCGGAGATTGCTCAAAAAATGTGTTTTTTTATAACAAATGAAAATGTATACATCTTTGAAACATATTTTCAAAACTTCAAAAGCGAGATCGGTTTGTCGTCAGAAATTGCTCAAAAAATGTTATTTTTTTATAACAAATGAAAATGTATACATCTTTGAAACATATTTTCAATACTTCAAAAGCGAGATCGGTTTGTCGTCGGAGATTGCTCAAAAAATGTGTTTTTTTACAACAAATGAAAATGTATACATCTTGAAACATATTTGAAACATATTTCAATACTTCAAAAGCGAGATAGGTTTGTCGTCAGAAATTGCTCAAAAATGTTTTTTTATAACAAATGAAAATGTATACGTCTTTGAAACATATTTCAATACTTCAAAAGCGAGATCGGTTTGTCGTCGGAGATTGCTCAAAGAATGTCATCTTTGAAACATATTTTCAATACTTCAAAAGAGAGATCGGTTTGTCGTCAGAAATTGCTCAAAAAATGTCATCGTTGAAACATATATTCAATACTTCAAAAAGCGAGATCGGTTTGTCGTCGGAGATTGCTCAAAGAATGTCTTCTTTGAAACATATTTTCAATACTTCAAAAGCGAGATCGGTTTGTCGTCGGAGATTGCTCAAAGAATGTCATCTTTGAAACATATTTTCATTACTTCAAAAGCGAGATCGGTTTGTCGTCGGAGATTGCTCAAAAAATGTGTTTTTTTATAACAAATAAAAATGTATACATCTTTGAAACATATTTTCAATACTTCAAAAGCGAGATCGGTTTGTCGTCAGAAATTGCTCAAAAAAATGTTATTTTTTTATAACAAATGAAAATGTATACATCTTTGAAACATATTTTCAATACTTCAAAAGCGAGATCGGTTTGCGTCGGAGATTGCTCAAAGAATGTCATCTTTGAAACATATTTTCAATACTTCAAAAGCGAGATCGGTTTGTCGTCGGAGATTGCTCAAAAAATGTGTTTTTATAACAAATGAAAATGTATACATCTTTGAAACATCTTTGAAACATATTTTCAATACTTCAAAAGCGAGATCGGTTTGTCATCAGAGATTGCTCAAAAAATGTCATCTTTGAAACATCTTTCAATACTTCAAAAGCGAGATCGGTTTGTCGTCGGAGATTGCTCAAAGAATGTGTTTTTTATAACAAATGAAAATGTATACATCTTTGAAAACATATTTTCAATACTTCAAAAGCGAGATCGGTTCCTCGTCAGATTTTGCTAAAAAAATGTTATTTTTTTTATAACAAATGAAAATGTATACATCTTTGAAACATATTTTCAATACTTCAAAAGCGAGATCGGTTTGTCGTCGGAGATTGCTCAAAAAATGTCATCTTTGAAACATTTTTTCAATACTTCAAAAGCGAGATCGGTTTGTCGTCGGAGATTGTTCAAAACAATAGTTCCATTGACAATCTTCTACTAGACTGCAAGAGCGATGAGGAAAGACTAAAGAAGATCAAGACTTCAAGTGGCAGTAAATGATGACGACAAACATGAACTACTTCATATTGACGATCTTCTACTAGACTGCAAGAGCGATGAGGAAAGACTAAAGAAGATCAAGACTTCAAAGTGTGCAGTAAATGATGACGACAAACATGAACTACTTCATATTAACGATCTTCTACTAGACTGCAAGAGCGATGAGGAAAGACTAAAGAAGATCAAGACTTCAAAGTGTGCAGTAAATGATGGCGACAAACATGAACTACTTCATATTGACGATCTTCTACTAGACTGCAAGAGCGATGAGGAAAGACTAAAGAAGATCAAGACTTCAAAGTGTGCAGTAAATGATGACGACAAACATGAACTACTTAATATTGACGATCTTCTACTAGACTGCAAGAGCGATGAGGAAAGACTAAAGAAGATCAAGACTTCAAAGTGTGTAGTAAATGTCAATTTTTTAGTTTTAAACAGCAGGGATTTTCCATATACACTAACATTGTCTATCATTTCCACCGATTCCACTAATTAATTCATTTCGACAACTGATTCCCGAAATGCATTCCACATTCCTCAAATGACTAACATGAAAACCCTAATTGGAGGGTAAATGGTACAACTTATTCGACACACGCATCATTTTAAATCCGAGAACAATTAACAATTCAAATGACTAACACGAAAACCTAATTGGGGGGGGGGGGTACATGGTAGAGGAAAAGAAGAAATCTGATACATTTTGACAGAAGAAGTTAGAGGATGAACAATGGCGTTAGGAATTAGTCTAGGTTTTAGTGCTAATTGTGGGTGCGTTAGCCCTTTAGTGTATCATGATTCTCGTGGATTCTATTTAGTGAATTCTTTTAAAAACAACGAGATCGGTTTGTCGTCGGAGATTGCTCAAAAAATGTCTTTTTTAAAGACATTTAATTGTCATCTTTGAAACATATTTTCAGGACTTCAAAAGTGATTCTACTTCGGAATTACATACTTCAACAACTGATGCCCGAAATGCATTCCACAATCCTCAAATGACTAACTTGAAAACCTAATTGGAGGGTAAATGGTACAACTTATTGGACACACGCATCATTTTAAATCCCAGAACAATTAACAATTCAAATGACTAACACGAAAACCCTAATTGTGGGTGCGTTAGCCCTTTAGTGTATCATGATTCTTGTGGATTCTATTTAGTGAATTCTTTTAAGAACAACGAGATCGGTTTGTCGTCGGAGATTGCTCAAAAAGATGTTTTTTTACAAATGAAATTGTATACATCTTTGAAACATATTTTCAATACTTCAAAAGCGAGATCGGTTTGTCGTCGGAGATTGCTCCTAAAAGGTTTTTTTATAACAAGTGAAAATATATACATCTTTGTAACATATTTTCAGGACTTCAAAAGCGATTTTATTTCAGAGTTTCATTTTCAAACAACATTGTTCGCACGTCATTTCTCATAATGTTACAACTTATTCGACACACGCATCATTCTAAATCCTAGAACAATTAACAATTCGGTTGACTACAAGTACATGAAATCCAAATGTGTTTGCACTAATCAAGTCTGTGTTTGCACTAATCAAGTCGGGGGACGTCGTCTCCTCGTACTAGCCCTGTAGCGTGCATTGTGTCCCCTACGGTCCGCCTCAGTCCTGCTTCGTTTTACTATCGAATAAGAAGTCAATGATAGTTAATGTCGATAATGATAGTTAATATTGATATTGATAGGAAATTTTGATAATTTCAAATAGATTCTTCGTCAATGGACGTGAAATTGGTGGAAATGATAGAAAATTTCAATGAATTTCAAATAGATTCTTCTTCAATGGACATGTAATTAGTGGTTGATAGGCAATTTCGAACAAGACGTCGATGGTAGTTAATGTTGTGCTTAAGAAGAAATAGCGCCGGGTTCCGGTCTTAAAATTGCCAAATCTTCTTCGTTATAACTCCGTTTTCGATTCGTTTGCGCCGACGCGTTCGTCTTTTCGTCTACTTTGTCATGGTATACTTTGCTGATAATTTTTATGATATATTTTTTTACTTATATAAGTACTTCGGAATCCTTCTTCGCTTTTTTCGAACTGCTTTTAATAAATTTTGCCTACATTAGCCCCTAAATTGGTCATTTTCTGACTGTGCGTATTGGAATTCCGACTGTGCGTAATGAAATTTGGGGTCACCTCATAATATGTCATAAATTGTGGGTAAATATAGTAATTTCTGAAAGATATTAAAGAAGGGGCAAAATGATCATTTTCTGACTGTGCAAGTGAAAACACGACTGAACGTATTGACCCTCCAACACAAAGCGGTGGTTCACCCAAAGTCCAGGAGCTCGAGCGTGTGAGACACGTTGTTTCCCTCCTTCCATAATTCTGGTTAAATGAATGAGAAATTGTTTTATTTTATAAATTGTGTTATAAATGCAATTTGATTGTACCAATTTGTCTCCATCCTCAACAATACCACCACATCACATCACACTCTGCTACGTGGCCTTGCGTTCTTCAATAATAATAATAAAAAACAAACAACGGGCTGCTCTGCTCACTCACATAATACATTTGACGCCCAGATGGATTTAAGTTTACCCCGATTAGTGTAGGCTTTGGGCCAGGATAGAAATGTGGAGTAGACCCTTATCTACAACAAGTGGCGTTCCTTCAACAAGTGATGTCTTCAAGAAGATGGACCCTTCATTAATCTAATTTTGCTCTATTCAAGCCCATTATATAGTGGGCCTTGCTTTGCTTTACTGAGCAATGTCCAAGTGTCAGTCAGGTCAGGTGGAAAGAAATTCCTTTCGTGCAAATTGATCACGCATCACGAATCAGATTCGGAGTATTGTTTCTGTGGAGTACTATACTTTTCTTTTTATTTCATCAAATAACCATATAGTGAATACTTATAAACTTACGAACTTTCAATCAGCCATAACAATAATCCGTAAACAAAGCTTAATCCCGCACTAATACTGGAAAAGGGACATGATCTCCAATTTAATTAGGCACTATCGTCCTTTCCGCCCTCACGAGAATCTCCCTCCCTCTTCTCTACGGCGGCACTATTAACTTTTTCATACTTCGTCAAAAGCCATTCTCCATTCCGGCTCTTTCCTCTGCTTAGTCTCTCCGGTACCGATTCTCTCTCTGCTTTTTTTATACAAATGTTCTTGTTAATTGAATTCATGAGGATTTTATGGATCGAATCCATCCGTGCTCTTCGATCCTTGATTTTATATTTAAGTTTCTACTTCCCGTCAAGTCAAGTCACCTCACTCTCTCTTTGTGCTCGTTGGAAGAGGTGTTAGCTTTTATACGTGAATCAAGTACCTGTTTATCGTAGCCATCGTTGCAATAGAAGTTAGTTAGGTGATTGCTGTTTTTGTCGACCAGCAATTCTTGAACTATCGGAGGGAAGGAATGAGATTGAGATGACTCCTACTATTTATCTCAAGTCTGTCATACTATTGATTATTCTGAACCTCTCTACAACTGAACCGCATTGAGTTTTTTTCCTAGATGATATTCAGTTCAATCTTTGAATTTCAATCTAAACTCTAAACAACATGGTTTAATTCTGTCATGATGTCTAAGCTAGCTAGACAGCGGAGGAGGTAAGATTCAAATTATTATTATCTGACCTAACTTGCCATTTGTTACTATACCGTACCTTTATGCTGATGATCCGAGAGCCAATGGTTCACGCTTCGCTCGTCACATAAAACCAACCCTCATTTCCTCATTGCTTTGTACTGGATTGTTCACTTTATCAGCAGCCGCTGATATGGGATCTCAATCAGATACGGTGCTTTACCCCTACATCGCTGCAAAATTATTCACTTGGTGCGTCAGCGTGCGATCTAACTGTCTTTCTCCGGCTCCAACCTCGAATTGTATACATACTATGACCATTGTTTCTTTGAGTAATTAATTACTAATGAGATTTATTCATCCATGTATAGGTAAGACACGCAGAAGGATTGCATAATGTTGCTGAGCAGAAGGGTTTTGATGAATTGCTTTCTTATGACTATCTTGATGCTAGTTTAACTCCTCTTGGATGGGAGCAGGTAATTTGATACTTCTACCACGGGGTTATTCTCTCTTTAATGTGGACGGCTTAATTTAATCCTTTGGCGATAACTTAAATTATCTGAATCTGGTTTCTGGCAATGTGGTTCAGGTCGATAACTTGCGGAAGCATGTTCTTGCTAATGGTATTTCCAAAAGAATTGAACTGGTTATCACTTCTCCATTGACCAGGTCCGAAAACTGATGCACTTCAATGTGATATACGCTAGTTCTGTCTGTGACTCTGACCATAGTCCAGAAAAGAATATAGCTTCTTTTTTCTATTTGATTCGTCAATGAGAGAGTGAATATAGAATATAATGGGTCATTGCAACAAAAAGAACATCAAAAGTATCATGTTTTTGCTCATCCCTTTACTTCTTGATAGCTGCTAGCTGATACTTGAGAGTCTTTTTTTCGAAATACTGATACTTGAGTTTTTCAGGAGCATGCATGCATATACTCAACACGCCTGTTAAAAGACATTATAAAGTTGTTTTTTCTCTCTAAAAATGGATGCAGAACTATGCAAACTGCAGTTGGAGTGTTTGGGGGTGAAGGCTATACTAATGGCATAGATGCAACACCACTAAAAGTGGAAAATGTTGAGAATAGTGGTCGACCATCAATTTCAAGTCGGAACTGCCCGCCATTCTTAGCAGTGGAGCTTTGCCGAGAACGCTTGGTATACTATCTCAAACTTCTGAGGATTTGGGTAGAAATTGAATCAATTAAATGATGTATTTGCTTTTTGTTTGAACCTGATAATTAAACTTGGGACATGTAATAATACCTTATATACTTGCAGGGACGTTTACCATGTAATAAACGGAGGAGTGTCAGTACTTACAAAAGCCTTTTCCCTGGGATTGACTTCTCTCTGGCAAGTACAGCTCATTCTGGTCGTGTACTTTTGGTTATAATTATGAGGTTGAATTGTTACCGCATGTGGGCGTGTCTACATTGCTGCTGGTTGTGTATCAAGCACAACATTCTTGCTGCTATGCAGCCCATTTATTAAAAAAAAACTCATTAGTCCAATTTGAATGCTGGGCCAATAATTTTTACGCAGGGATATATTGTCGATATACTGAAGTTGTACGCTTCATCTGATGTCGTACTTGTTTAGACAGCGCTACTGCTTCTAAGATATTACTTGATCTTTTCTTCGCTCCAGGTAGAGACTGATGAAGACACATGGTGGAAAGAGGAACCGAGAGAGGAAGATGAAGATGTGGCGTGAGGAGAGGGATGAAGTTCATGGAATGGTTTGTATCCTCGTTTTACCACATTTGATCATTTATTTCTGAAAGCTACTAAGATTTTGACTCTTCGCAGCAATGAGTAGGAATACTTACATCTTTCTGATATAGGACAGAAATTGACGATGGCTCTAATTTGTATAACTGGGATTGATTTCTCTTGCCTAAAATTGTGGTTGACCAATTGCAATCCATAAATAGATGTGCATAACAATATTCACTGTTCTGACCCATTTACTGCTAAGAAACTCAGGTTATGGACAAGGGAGGAAAAGGAGATTGCTATTGTTAGCCATAGTGCACTCTTGTACAATACTCTAAATGCAATGGGGAAGAATTGTCACCCAAACATAAAGGGCGAAATCTGCACACGGTAAGAGATCTTATAAATAGCTTTTTATTTTTTCTATTGATTACAACAAAGTGCTTAATAGTGATTATACATCTTTGTAATTGCAGTCATGGCAACTGTGAACTCCGCTCCTTGGTCATTGTAGACAGAGGGTGAGCTTATTCTGTGTCCGTCAGTTGCGTAACAAGTTTTTTTCATAAAAAGTGAGCTGTTATAAGGATTTGTATGTGTTATGGTTCGCAGCAAATGTACTATAGTTTCATCCCAAAAATAACACATTTCAGATTGATATGAGCTGTTCCTCATCAGCAAACGACCTAGGAAAGTGCGAAGTGGAGTTCTTCGGTGTGATGTTGCAGATTGGAAGCCTGCTACTCAAAATACATAATAAAAGGCAGCTAGATTCATTGGGAACACAGTTGTGGATAAATAGTCTGTGATGCCATCTATTAACAATCATTTTGTGGCTCAACCTGTAGTCTGGTGAGCAAACTTCAATAGAGTTGCTTAGACATCCACATCAGTCAAAAGCTAAGGTTTCTCTCCTCTTATGCTAAGACACCCACTTTTGGGTTCTTAGCTAAGAACTACTCTCTATACTCTCTCTTCCATGTAAGCATTTATCTTTTTCTTTAAATTATTGTATCAATAAGGAATAACTAAGTCTGCTGTAGTTTGCTATTATTAGGTTCTCACTGAACATTAAATAAAATTGATTTGAAAAAGAGAGAGTAAGACACTGTTCTAGCTGGAATGAAGAGAAAGTGCTGCTTGTGCGAGAAAGATATAATATAATTGTTAAAGGAATCCACTTTGCCTATTTGTGTATGCTTAAGTATACATGTTGGTAGCTTAGAACCTTAATTTTAATTAACATATATAACAAGGGAGAATATGACAGAGCGTAAAATTATACACAATAATGGATACTCCAAGTAACTCATTTTTGAGGTTTTTAGATTGATGAACAATGATGTGGGTGTTAGAAGCATAGAGTGGGATTCTTAGCTACCCAACTTTTCTAGCTACCCAAGACAAATAAGAGAGGATAGCAAATTATACTCCTTATTGTTGAAGCCCCAAAGAACACATTTATAGGGTTCTCATCTAAGAATTTCTATAGTGAAAATGAATCCACTATAGTTGATTACAACATGAAAGTTAAATGATGTTGTAATGGAGAGAGGTATAGAGAGGCCCCCTTTTTAGTTACCCTAGTCAACTAAGAGAGAAAATTTTAGAGAACGTTCTGAAATATAATAAGTTGTATCAACTCCTTATTGTGTATGGAGTGGTGTTCATTGACACATTCTTCAATACAAAGAAGGGAATCAACAGAGGTGTTTTATAACATAGTCAACGAAGACATAAGCTTCAAGCAATGGCTCTAACCAATCAAACTCTTTCTTCAGTCCTTAACCAACAAACGATAATAAAATGAATGAAGCCATGTTTTGTGTAAAAGGAAATTACATCTTGCACACACAAATAACCTACATAAGATTAATAAGAATCTTTACTACCTCCCTGAAGCTACTCATCCCACCGCAGGGTGTGAGCGACATACGAAATCATTTGACACAAATTTTCGCCACAAGAGTAGATCCTATAAAAGATATACTTCATTATGTATATGAATATATACCCCTGTATTGTTTATCTCTATGTACGAACACATATTCTCAATACTCTTTGATAAGATTCGTTGGTAATGAAAAAGAGAATGAGAGCCCTGCACTCTCTTGTTTGGTTTCTTCCAATTCGATCTACCTAATTCTCACATGGTTTTAGAGCAAATTGATCCAATTTCACACCATTAAGAAGGTCAATCTTGTCGGGAATAAAATATTCAACCAAGAATCCAGAGGGAGAAGAATTTCGAATGATGAATCTCCACCAAGACGAGCAACATAGCTTCTACTGCAGAACATCCAACCATCCCTAAATTCACCGGAACATGCTTCGATGCCTGGAAACACGCCTCAACCATTGCTCTAAAGGCTGAAAATAAGTTTAGACTGGTGATACGAGTTATCGCAGAACCATATCTCACCTCAGAACGGTAACCACTAAGGGAAAGGACAAACTATACCGTCATGGGTGGGATCTTGAACTCGTTGGAAAAAGATATTCCTGCATCAGTTTTTAGGCAAATCTCTGCAGTAGATTCGAGATAGCAAATGGACCAGAGATTTTGGGATTCAATAGGAGATTAGCGCTCTCAGGCAAGAGGCAAACATTGTAAGCACCTACTTCACTAACCTCAAGTCTGTGGGAGAAACTCAATTCGACTAGAAAGGCTTCAAGGTGTACTTGCACAGTAAAGGAGTTTGCAGAACACAAGGCTCAAGATCAATTAATGAATTTCCTTGACGATCTCAACCAAGATTTCAAGACAACTAAAGGGAGAATCCTTCTCATGAAGCCTTTTCCTAGTCTTGAACAAGCCTATTCTTTGATGATGCAAGATGAGCAACAAAGGAAGAATTCCAATGTGAAACACATACAATTGGATTCCATAGCACTGGGTAGTTAAAGCATTACCTACGGAGGAAATAAACAAAAATTGAATCCAAAAATTATCAACAGGAAAGGATCGACTATTTTTCTTGAGGAAACAAGAAGACTACCTCTAAATGCACAAATTGTGCAGAATTATGGCATACTGATCGCTCTGAGTGTTGTGGATCGTCGATTTCCCAAACAATAATAGAAGGCAAACCAGATCTAGCATGGTGTGTTCAGCACTTGAGGAGACCTACAAAACAAAGTAACTTGATGACAAGCCTTCAAAGGAAGGAAAAGAACATGGGTGAACAACAACACAACTTTGGAAACTTCTCTGGTAATCGAATTTTGTCTCTAAACTTTAAAGATAGTTTTCATTCAAGGCATGCTGTTTTTAGGCAAGAACTAGAAAACCACTAGTGAAATACCCGCACATTTTGAGTTAGGAAATTTATATAATTTAAACAATACAATTGGATTAATTTTATAATAGTTTGTTATTGAGTTATCCGAAGTTAGAGGTTAGTAACGGACCAGGGATTATTATTATTATTATTTACTCTCTCTTTTAAGATTAAGCGGTTAAAGATAAAGATAATCCTTTTGCTTCTCCTAAATTATTTAATACTCCCTCCGTTCAACAATATCTGTCATTTTAGAAAGTTGCACACTTATTAAGAAAAGTAGAAAAATGACGCATGTACCCCTACTTTTTACTTTTCCATCTAGATAATAATTACTTTTGTGTTGAATAGTAGGGTTAAAAGTGGAAAAAGATGTGTTAAAAAGCTAGAATAACATATATTTTTGAACAAAAATCACTACCTAAAATGACAAATATTAATTAACTGATGTAACATAACAACGTCTATCCTTATCTCCTTTTTGAATTAATTATTTGATTTACTTGTATCTCTTCCTAAAATAATTATTCTTATCTTTCCCTAAAGATAATTAGGTCTGATCTTATCTCTTGCTGATTAATTATTTTACCCCTTATCTTTCCATCAATTGTTTTATTTCCTATTTCCTAACTAGTAATCATTTTACTTTTTACCTTTCCATTATTAATGTATCCCATATTTTACTAATCAATCATCTTATCTTATTCTTTTGCATTTAATTATTAACCAATACTTATCCTCTTCAATTAATTTCTCTACTTAAAACCATTTACTATCATAGATATTTACATTATTATTCCCCTCTTATTCTCACTAAATATTCTATAAATACTTATCCCTACTCCTATCTCCTTCATCAGTATTCACATACATTTTCCCAATACAAAATCTCTAGTTCTTCCTCTGTTTCTTCAAGTTTCTTCAAGCTCCTTTCAAGCCCTCCCCGGAGCCAATTAGAGTCTTGGAAGGGTGAGTGTAATATATTTAGTTGGGGTTTACGAGTTATAATTCGATTACATTTTTGTTGAGGGATTGTTAAAAACGTGTATATTAAATCTTAGATCTCAAGTTCGTTAATGGTGATGCTATTGTTTGGGGTGTTGTCTCTTCTTGGCTGAACATGGACTCTAGGTAATCACCTGTACTCATAATTATTTTCTCATGTGATTTGCTAACGGTTGAAGGATTATTAAAACCCTGATTTGGGATTTTGGAAGGGAATTTATTTCCTCCGTGTATTTTGGATTCAATGGTTTTACAAGCTGGAACTGATTACTGTGTTTGGGAGACTTTCACTGGATTAATTACTTGGCTGGTACCGATTGGTGCTCTGTGTGAATTGTTGGTACCTTTATGGTGCTCCGTGTAAATTGGTGGTACCTTTATGGTGATCCGTGTAATTGTTGGTACTTTGTACCCCGTGTATATATATTATTTGCGCTGTGAACACTAAAATGCAGTTAAGCTTTATGATCTACTACTTTAGGTCAGAAGTACCTTCTGGGGGTGTGCACACTTAAGGACTTAGGGTGAGGTGGTATTATTATTGTTGCGGCCCCAATTTGGGCGCGTATACTTATGATTGATTCCTGGTGAAAGCTCTCTCCCGTTTATTTTAATGATTGGTGATTGTTGGAAGTGGTTTTGATTCAGAAATGAAGTTGTTTGCGTTATTGGTTTGATTATTCAAAAGGAGTTTCAAAATGTATTTTACACAATGAGGCAGAGTTAAGTTAGTTTCCTTGATTTACGCGATCCCTTCGTGTTTTGTATATTGTTATCTGATTGTAGGTATGGATTACTGAAGTTGGGGCTGGGAGGATGCGCTGTCACATAGCATTAGGAGTTGATAATTGATTAAGTTGTCATATCGAGTTTGCAGTGCAGTATTTGAGCTACAATATTTGGGTTACAACATTTGAGTTATAATGTTTTTAGGAACTTATTTTCTGTTGAATTGGTAGAGGAATAGTCTGAGCACTCAAAGGGTTGAGTGTGGCGGTAACACTCTGAAATACCCGGGGATTTCTTTATATTAAACCATAAATAATACTATTAATTATTAAATTATTGTATGGAATTATGGATAATAAATTATTATATCCTTATATGGAATTATGAAAATTAAATCATGGGATTTCTTCTATTTAATCCTAAAGAATACTATTAAATATTGGATTACTATATATTATTATATAGCATTATGAATTTAATAATAAGATTTATAAGTCAATAAATCTTGGAAAAATTTCTAAACACTCCAAGTATATTATAAAGATTCAGAAAGAGTTGGAACATTAAATTGAAACATAAAAGTCAAAATAAAATCATGGAAACCCTAAAGATTATTAAGCCTTGCTAGGGTTGACTTTTTGAGAATGGTCAAACCATCCCATGAAACCTATACAATAAAAAGGTTATGGGAAACCAAGAAGATTGATAAAAAGAACGTCAAAAACGGATCATCCTAGCTAAAGTTATGATAAAATGAAGTTTAGAGCCAAAAATTTGAAGGCTGCTGACGTGGCAAGGGCCTGCTGACTCAGCCACGCCCGCCTCGGGAATCGTGCCATGCCAGAGCGCCTGAACCCCTTCTATTTCGGCTAACTCTTCTCAGCCACCACCAGTTATTGCCTCATTTTCAGACATCATTATCTCAGCCATCCTAGGGTATTTTTGCATGTCGTTTCTTTCATTCTCTTCTCCTTAATCTCCTCTTTGCAACCATTACTCATACATGACTAACTCCTTCTAAATCCGCCGCAAACTTGATTGGAAGTTGCCTCCTTGAACACCTGCAACCCAGTTTTCCAGAAAAACCGAATCGGTAAGGTAACTTCTCCGAGCCGTATCTCCTTCAGCCTTCCATGAAAATTAGAGTTCTATAGCTCATCTTGTAGATCTCTAATCCCTCTACAACTTTCCTTTTTATGTCCAAGGCTGATTCTGAATCGAGTAGAAGTTAAAGACGTCTAAAGTTCGCTAGTCGAACACGGTGGATTTTCTGCCCAGATCTTTTCCAGAAATCGATAGGTAACCCAGCTCTTGTGAGATCTGTACTTTCTCTCTAATCTATCAAATTAATGATTCTTCCACTAGTTTTAGAGTTACATCCCTACTTTAAAATGTGGTAGGTTTCGGGGATTGAATCTTTCCCAGTTGGCGCGAGTTGGTCCGTGAAGTAGCCAACTCGAACTGCACATAAAATCATAGAAAACGCAAAGGTATAAACTCGTAACTTTCGAATTGAATTTCTTCTTGTGTATTCCGCATTAGATCGAGATGTTCCTATCAAATTGTAGAGTTACATTTCCTCTTTCGATTAAGCCTAAGAACGTAGTCTAATTCGATCTAGAACTTATTCTATATATCCACGAAGTTAGCTACTCGACAGCTCAAAGTTAGAACTTTTTCCTAGAAACCGAACCCGATTCTTCTCGTTCACGCAATTCCGGTGAGTTTCTCTTTCAATTCCTCCGATGTTGTTAATCGGTTTTACATTGTCGACCAAACACACGTTTCAATTTCACTTATTATGCATTGTGTTAGGAGAATTTGGCAAAATCAAATTCAGAAACCCGAAAGAACCCTAACTTCGAACCCAAAATCGTTTTTGCGAATTCGTGCACCTTATATCGTAAATTGGTATCAATAGAACCGCAAGGAATTTCGAATCTAATGGAACAAGAATCACTAAGTTTCGTTCTGTGGATTAGGAGAAATTGGCAAATTCGTACTTGACATCCAACTCGAGTTCGCTGATGAACTCGCAACTCAGGGGCCGTCCGATCGTGATTTAAAGAAACGGACGGCCGAGATTATATTGTGGGTAATTAAAAGTGTATTAAGTTATTATAAATTCCAGAATTTAACCCTAACTTGTTGGATTTATTTAATGACCTTTCCGAATGTATTTTGACACGAAATTTTAACCATGAATTCCTTATAAAATGTAGTTTATTATGATGTAAATTAATACCGGTTTTGAGTTTTTAAACGTAAGTTATGATTTTTGCAAGTTATGAGTATTATGGAATTATTTGGATAATTTAAAAAGATATTTTTATGAAATAAAATTTTTATAATATGTCTAAAATGTTATAGTTACAATATATTTAATTTGGGGAATTTTGGACAAGAGGAAAAGGGTTTAAAAATTGTATTTATAAGGTTTTTCATAAGTTATTATAATATAAGGTTTTAATGTAACCGAAATTAAAGTATAGTTTATTAATAAACTTTTGGTTGGAAAAATATGAGAAGACTAAATTAGCATCTAGTAACAGTATGTATAAATATTTTGGGAATTAACTTTTAAGTGAAGTAAAAATTGTTTACATATATATATATATATATACTTATATGAGAGAAATAAATAGAAACTGATGTTAAATCAAGGAACCAAACTAATCTACATTTTATTTATTATATAATAGGGAAGTAACATTCTTAATTAAAACTAAGGAAATATATATATAATATACATATATAAAAGGAATAAAGTAGTAACTTAAGTTAAAACAAGGAGCTAAATAAATCAACACGTATATTAACTAAATATGTAACACCCCATACGATAATTCCTCTAACCACGGTCTAAACGCCACAGACATAAAACTAATCGCAGCGGAAACACTTAACTACCGAGGGTGATACAGCACCGGTAACCACCCATATGGTTACCGGGTCTAAACTACTACAATTACAGTCCCGGTCTGATAAAAGAAATACCGACTTAGTTTACATAACTTACTACACTTGATTACCGAGTACTAAGAGTATTTACATCAGGGCTCACAGCCCGCCAAAGAATACAAGTTTATAGTCATACAACTACTCCATGTTCCCTCCTAACAAAAGCAACAGGTGTACCACATGTACACCGACTATACTATGGCTACAAGCCCATGTACAACTCGGTACACCGCCCAACTACGACTAGAAACCAAAAGCATAACAACTCGGACTCCATAACTAGCAACCGTCTCGTGTACCTGTAAGAATAAGAAAAATGGTGCCCGAAGGGGCTCAGCTAAAGCTGCATATGGTAATCGCATACCCCGCGTACTAGCGAGGGTACGCTAACTACTTGGTCGCCAACATGCGGTTCATTATTATACAACAAGCATGCTATTAACAACAACAATATATTCATATATAATAATACCCACACACAGAGTAAAACACAACAAAGGAAACATTACAAGTCCCCCACATGTTGGTCACTGAGGCCTTGAGGTTCTCCCTCAAGATTCACACCTCATCGGTGTTAGCCAGATTCTCATCCGGGTTAGACGGATGCTCATATCTCTTATCTCTTGATCATATTTCTCGCACAAGGCATGATCCACACTTAACCATTATTTATCTCATGAAATAATTACTCAGTTAAGTCGGGTGACCTCCGGGCAGAGAAGTGGCATACACACCACAACTCACCACCGGGCTTTAGGTTTGGCTTACTTCCCGGGCTGCGACCTTACGGTTCGGAACCATGGTGGGAAGGTTAGGCCAGAACTCGGTAAGCAATCTCTCTTGCTTCCTCATTCTCACGCGTGGCCGACACTCTTTCGGTCTCCTCTCATCATCAGTTACCGTTTCCAGGTTAGGTAAGTCAGAGGGTTAGTGTGTTAGTGAGAGCATCTCAAACACATGAATTCTTCCCATTCAAACATTTCATGAATTATACAAACTAGTCTTACAAGACATAGTTCATTGGGTGCAAGGTCAAGCACACAATATACAAGGTAATACTATTAATCACATTCATGCATTTAATCCTGATTAGGTGATTGCACATAAACACACAAACACACAAATCAGAGTAACCAAGTTAGGATACAGGGCATGAGAAAACCATACCTTGGTCTGTTCCAATTGATTTCCACCGTACGCCACTCCTATACATAATTGGTAACGTTGGTTAATTAACGTACTCGGCCTTTATTAATTTGGTACTTCACATCTCTAGTTTATTTTATTTTTACACTTGTTATAACTTCTCATCCTTTTAATTGCCTTTAAAAACACACTTGTCTTAATCAACCTCATACCATCTTACTAGGTAATTACCATTTTTAGGCATCATTTCCCAATCCTAAAACAACATTTTTGGTCTGTATAGTGGCCTGTCCGAACTTGTGTCCGAGCTTCCAAGTTCGGACACAAGCCGTGACTTTAAGCTGAAAACAGACGCATGTCCGAACTTGTGTCCGGACTTCGGAAGTTCGGACATGAGTCGAGAAGAATTTAAGACAGAAATTCATGCGTCCGAACATGTGTCCGGACTTCCAAGTTCGGACACAGTTCGAGGATAATTCTAAGGCCGAAATAGGTACGTCCGAACTTGTGTCCGGACTTCCGAAGTTCGGACTTAGTTCGAGAGTGAAAAATTCCTAACCAACAGAGCCTGTCCGAACTTCCATGTCCGGACGGAAGTTCGGACAAGGCAAAATCCTCACTTTCCAAGCCTTTAACACTTAGCCAAATTTCTCCAAAACTTCCGACACTTATAGCATCTTCTCCTTAGGTTACCAAGTGATGTTTCATGCCTATTCTAACCATTATACCGAGACATTTCCTCCACACAAACATCATCATCCAAACATCCTTATAACCAAAACTCCTTTTACATTTCCAAAATTTGACATAGGTTCTCCTAGCATTTTGTCACACCAAAGCATACTGTTTTCTCCATTAAACACCCAAGGACACTAAAAACCATCAAGCACACTCTTCTTTCTTAGTTAGGTTCCCAAAACTTAAACCACTCAACTTAACCTTTAGAAACAACCTAGTTTCTTCTTTTAAAACAGAACACTCAAACTATCCATTCGAGGTGAATTTTGACAGCACCTATTTACTTCCCTAAGCATTTTCACCACACTACAAAAGTTCACAACACACATCTCCCACCTGTTTGGTTTAAACACATATAACACATCATAATCCCATTTGCTCACATAAGCAAAACAACTTAACTTCTAGGTTTAATATTCACACTCAAACACATTAATACCTCTGTTTCAAATACAATATTGCAGTACCAAGACTACCAAACTCAAAGTTATTCATTCAACACAAACATCAATTTCACAAGGAATAAAACCGATACAAGGTAAGCTTTTTACCTTGTTTCACTTTCAGTTTACACTCCCCTTCTTCCTCTTTATTCTGTTCCCTCTTTCTCCTCTTGTTTTTCCACACCACACAAGGCCTTGGATTGCCAACTACAACCGCAGCCCATCACACATACACAATCAATTCACTTTCCTCCACAAAATCTAATATAACTTTAAGAGCTAGTTTACAAAGTTCAACCTAGATTTTACCTTGGAGAACCAAAATAGTTGGATTGGCAATCACTTGGAGAAGTTTTCCAACACCCACAAAAACTCACGGCTCGACTGAAATGAGGGGGAAAACTTCCACGTGAGGGAAAAAGTCTCACAATGGTAGAATAAGCTTGAAATGGTATAAATACTTGCTTATATATACCTTTAGGCACTAAGGAAGAGAAGAAGAGTTGAAATCTACTCTTCAAGCTCCAAAAGCTCCCACGTCGATGGAGATGAAAACGGAGGAAACGAAACTTTGATGGGTGGAGATCGAAGCTCTCACCGAGACGAGTTCAACGGTACCAATTTCGTGTGATTCGGTGGAGGAATGAGCAAGTTATGGTGATACAAAGGAGGGTTGGGTGCTGTTTGTGTCGCGAGGAAGAAGGAGAAGCATGGAGGTCTGGGTAGAATAAAACGTGAATGAAGAATAGAAATGAGAAGGTGAGTTCTTATCTACTTTCACTTTATACTATTTACTTACTTTATTTATTTGTTTGTCTTGTTATCACTTAATAGTTAACAAGCTATTAATGGGTATTCACTCATTAATTAAAACCGGCCCACATTAATTAATAGCTCGGGTCGTTTTTCGTCTTTTCAAATTAAACGCGTTTCGTCTACCGTTTTGACACTATTCATTTTCCGGGTCCATTTTCCGGAATTTTGCCGTTTAATTAATTTTAATAGCTCTAGACCCACACTATGGTCTAATTATAGATATTTAACTAGCTATAATTATTACGAGTTAATTTAACCCGTTCAAAATCATATTTTTCCCCGGTTTCTCGAAAAGCGCGTTTTAGAGCTCGTTTGCGTTTTTAACTCGTTTTACGAATCCGTTTTCTTCGGGAATCGTTCCTACGTATTTATTTAGGACTAATTAAGCTTCTAAATATTTAGTTAGCCTAATTAATCGCTATTTTTAATACCGGGGTATTTCAACCTACCCCCCTTAAGGAACTTTGCCCTCAAAGTTGGTCAAAGTAGGTGGGTTAACAACTTCACTCATTTGACAATCACTTGTCCTAATCACACTTAACACAATACACACATAGTACACACACAGATATCACGTCTGTCAAACAAGTTCACCAACAAGTCTCACACATATGTTCATGGCAACAAGCACATACATACGCCCGTGCAACAAGAATCATACACATATTGTGCAAACAAGCACCATCATGCAAGCAACACACTGCAAGCACTAACAACACTACAACCAATACACTGGTTGTTACACTGTGTCAAACAAATGTAAACATATACACACAAGCAAAGCTATCCCGAAGCAATGCTAAAACAAAACGGTCCTACCCCCCTTAAAAGGGGTACGCCCCGTACCCTCACGACACTAGACAACCTAGTCTACAAACAGTGTCGGGTACTTCGCCCTCATGGCGTCCTCCAGTTCCCAAGTAGCCTCCTCGACGTCGTGGTTCGACCACAAGACCTTGACCATCCGCACTGACTTGTTGCGGGTGTCTCTCGTCTTGGTGTCAAGGATGCGCAAGGGAGTCTCGACGTACCTCATCGTCGGCTCAAGGGATATGTGATCAGGCTCTAAGACATGAGATGGATCGGCTATATACTTCTTGAGCTGTGAAACATGAAAGACATCATGCACACGACCCAAGTCTGCAGGTAACGCTAACCTGTAAGCTACAGCTCCGATCCTTTCCGTGATCGTATAAGGCCCAACGTATTTCGGGCTCAACTTGCCTTTCTGACCGAATCGGAACACGCCCTTCATCGGTGAGACGCGAAGAAACACCTGATCGCCCACAGCGAACTCGAGGTCGCGTCGGCGCACATCGGCATAAGACTTTTGTCGATCCTGGGCCGCTTTCAGATTCGCTCGAATTTGTTGCACTTCAGATTGCATCTGCTCAAGGTATTCCGGTCCAACAATGACCGCCTCGCTGGACTCATCCCAACACAGAGGAGTACGACACGGTCTGCCATACAAGGCTTGGAAGGGTGACATCTTGATCGAAGCGTGGTAGCTGTTGTTATAAGAGAACTCGATCAGATGTAACTTGTCCACCCAACTCCCCTGGAAATCTAAGGCGCATGCTCTCAGCATGTCCTCCAGTGTCTGGATGGTCCGCTCTGTCTGACCGTCAGTCTGTGGGTGGAAGGCTGTACTGAGCTTCAGTTCGGTACCAAGCGCCTCACGTGTGGCTCTCCAGTATCTCGAGAGAAACCTGGTGTCGCGGTCAGACACAATCGTCTTAGGAACCCCATGATGTCGAATAATCTCTCGATCAAATATCTCAGCAAGCTTTGCTACCTTCCAAGTGTCCCTCATAGGTATGAAGCGGGCCACCTTGGTAAGGCGATCGACAATCACCCAGATCATGTTGAGTCCTCCCCTAGCAGATGGGAGTCCAACAACAAAATCCATCGATATATCATGGAACTTCCATTCAGGAATCGGCATAGGTTGTACCATTCCTCCAGGTCGGCGGTGTTCAAACTTCACCCTCTGGCAAGTGAGACACCTCAAGACAAACTCATTCACATCAGATTTCATACCCGACCACCAGAAATACCTCTTCATACCTTTGTACATCTTAGAGGCCCCTGGATGGACAGATAATGAGGAACAGTGGGCTTCTCGCAGGATGCGATCCCTTAGCTCAGCATTGCTTCGGGGAACGCATAATCTGCCGTTCAGTCGGATCAGACCATCGTCGTGGAGCCTGAAGTCATACTTCCGGTGCTCGAATGTGCCGTCGATGATACTCTGTCTGATCTCACTCATATACGGGTCTTTCATCTGAAGCGTCTCGCACCTCATCAACCAAGCTGGAAGAGGCGACAGCGAATGGAGCGAGTGTGCTCGACGACTCAGTGCATCTGCCACGACATTCGCCTTCCCTCTTTTGTACTGAAGGTCGATGTCGTAGTCTGATAGAAATTCCATCCATCTCCTCTGTCTAGATTCAACTCTTTCTGCGTGAAGACATACTGCAGGCTTTTGTGGTCGGAGTAGATGGTAAAACTAACCCCATAAAGATAATGCCGCCATATCTTCAGTGCGAAGACGATGGCTCCTAGCTCGAGGTCGTGAGTGGGGTAGTTCTCCTCATGCTTCTTCAGCTGACGGGAGGCGTAAGCAACTACCTTGCCGTGCTGCATGGTTACACATCCAAGGCCTCTGCCTGATGCATCACAATAGACTTCGAATCCCCTCTGAACCCTCAGGACTAGTAAGGACGGGCGCCGAGGTCAACGAGTCCTTCAGCTCTGAAATGAAATCTCGCAGTCATCGTCCACACAAATGTGCGTCCTTCGTTCATCAAAGCTGTCATAGGCTTGCGACCTTAGAGAATCTTTCACAAACCTTCTATAGTACCCGGCTAGCCCTAGGAAGCTCCGGATGTCTGGAAACATTCCTGGGTCTAGGCCAAGAGCGACTGCTTTCAATTTTAGCCGGTCGACTGAGATACCCGCGCTCGATATCACATGACCAGGAATGAAACTTGGTCAAGCCAGATTCACACTTGGAGAATTTTGCATACGTTTGGTTCACAACGGAGTGTCTCGAGTACTTGCCTCAGATGGCTCTCATTTTCCTCTCTAGATTTGGAATATACCAGAATATCATCAATGAACACCACAACCATGTGTCTAGCTGATCGCTGAACAGTCGGTTTCATCAATCCATGAACTTTCGCAGCCGCATTCGACAGCCAATGGCATCACTGTAAACTCATAGTGGCCATAATCTCGTACGGAATGCAGTCTTCTCAATGTCCTGCTCTCGGATGGCTATCTGGTGGTATCCGATCTGAGATCAATCTTAGAGAATATAGAGGCTCCCTTCAATTGATCAAACAGATCATCTATACGGGTAACGGGTAACTTATTCTTGATGGTGACCGCATTGAGCTCGCGTTCGATGCAGGGCGGAGGCTAACCGTCCTTCTTCTTCACGAAGAGGACCGTGGCTCCCCAGGGTGATACGCTCGGGCGTATAAACCCCTATCGAGCAGGTCTCGAAGCTGTTACTCTCAACTCGGCATCTCTGCCGGTGCCAATCGTACGGTGCTCTGGCTATGGTTCGGTACCAGGCAGAAGCTCGATCTCAAACTCAACCTCCCTCTGAGGTTGCATGCCGGGAAGTTCCTTCGAAACACATCCGGGAACTCCGACACTACCGAATATCGGTGCTGAAATCAGGGTCTCTCTCAAGATCTTGCACATAACAGAGGATACCTCGTGCCCCTTTTTGAGCTCTTGGTACATGGCCATGGCGGTGATGACTCCTAGTCGAAGGCTCTCTAGGCCTCTGGCGGTATGAACTGCAACCCCCAGACGGACTCTTGAGCAGCAATCTATGCTCGGCACAAAGGATTCTCCCCTTATGCCGCTCCACCCAATTCATCCCAACTATCAAGTCGAAGCCAAGACCACTGAATTCGATGAGGATATGGGGAACTGCTCGCCCCTAATTCGGATGGTGCCATCTCGGTAGTACTTCGTGCAACGCACTCGCTCCTTCGACGGTAGTGTCACCACAAAGTCGGGTACTCAACCGTATCTAGCCCAACCTCTCGCGAATTAACGCGAGACAAAGGTGTGGTGGCGCCGGAGTCGAATAGCACGAGGCATCAATGCCATTAACCGGAAAGGTCCCCGTAGGATCGTGCCGCTTTCACCGGCCTGTGCCTCAGTAAGTATACTCAGGCTACCTTCCGTACCGAGTCCACTCCTATTATTTATAAGCTTTATGATTTCGATGGTAAAATGCAAGTGGAAAGATAATAAAGAACACTGCTTTATTATAAAACCATTCAAGGTATACTGGGTTTTCGCTTACAACATTACTAGTATATTACATGGGATTACATGGCTAATATTTCCTAAAGGTGAGGTTCAGGCGCCCCGGTTTCATGTGCGTGGCATTAATCAACAGTCGATGGTTGCCGTATTCACTTGATCCTCTTGATACCGTATACAGCATCCTCGACTCACCCCCATGACCAAGACATCTCCTGACCTAAGGATAATTTTCTCCGCGCGATCTGCACGCTTCTGCTCGCCATACAGGAATTCGGCGTCGTCACCGATGGACCAAGACACTACGGGCAATCCCTTTTCAAGGATTCCGCTGTCTCGTCCTTATCTTGGTGTAACCAAGTCGTCCTCCTTCTTGGTAGAAGTTAACAATACAATATCTGCTTCAAGTGCAGGTACGGGATAAGCTTCAAGCTGTTGTGCAATCTCCACGGCTTGTGTAAAACCGTTTGGAATTCTCCAGGTATTTTAGGTGGTGTTTACTTCGTCATCTGCTCGCAGTTTGTAGTAGGTGCGGGTGTAAGGATTCCAATCCTTTCCCCATGCACATCATTTTCAGTTTCATTCTTGCTCCACCGGGGTATTCTGGTGTGTAAATCCTCCTGGGCTTTTCCGAGTTCATTGCATCGTCGGATGATGGCAATTTGAGCTTCAGGTGTCAGGTATCCCCTTAGTAATAAATACCTGGGCGATAACCTGACACCCGTCAATGTGTAGTGGTGTGTGGTGATGTCGGACCTCTTCGAGGGTTGGTTCAGTCGGTATAGGATAGCAGATGTGGAAGGCCCCTAAGTGGTGAGTTCAACTTGTAAGTTCTAATCTTGTTAGTCAATTCATGCTTTAACCATATGTTAGTTCTATGTCATCACTGATGCAGTAATTAAGACTGTAGTAATGCTCTCAGGATTAAAGGTGTGTGTGAAAGTACCTGAACCGGTCTTCTGACCAGCTCCCTCTGAGCGATCTATGATATGAAGGCGGACTGTCTCTGCGGTGCACCTTTGCGAGCACCTCTAGGTCCCTGCCCCTGCTGGCCATACTGGGTCTGGGTATCACCAGCTGCTACCTCTTTGCCCTCTCTCTGCTTGAACTCCTGGTTGTTGCCCTTCTTGGCAGGACACTCATAGGCACGGTGCCCCATCTTGTGGCAGCTATAGCACCTGACCTCTCTTCCCTGGCAATCAGTGCCGGGGTGGTCATTCTTGCAATACTTGCAACTGTAGGCCCGCCCATCAGAGTTGCCCTTGCCAGAGCCAGATCCAGAACCTGAAGCATTGAGGGTTAGCAAAATTCGGTATACTAAGCCTGAGAACACACAAGTGCCGGTTTTCGAGAATCTTACCCTTAGGTGGGTGAGACCTCAGCGGCTTCGTTGCTATCGGCGCAGATAGGCGAGCCGTAGTGGCTCAGCTGCCTTGCCCTTCTCAGCATGGGCACCGCTCTCCTCAGTGGTAGTCTTCTGGGTTTGGGTCGGGTGGGAGTACTTCCCTTTCTTCTTTCCCCATCCTTTCCCTTGGGTCTGCTCACCAGAGCCAGAACCCTTGTTGCTGAACTTGCGCTTCTGCGCGTTCTCCTCGTCCCTTAACTGGACGGTAATCTCAACTCTCGATGCGGCATGGTAACACTCCTGATATTAGGACATTAGTTGGTATTCTTACACAAGAAGGGTATTAATCGTATTGTCTACGGTATTAAAACTCAAACCGTCGTTTACCTGTAGAGAGGTGAACCGGTGTATCCCATGCCATACCGGAGGCGATGGCTCAGGCCGCCATGGAAGCGGTCGACCAAAACCTGACCGGTATACCCGAGGTCGGGTAGAAGTCGAAGGATAGAAGTAAGGTGGTATAATACTCGTCGACGGTCATCTTATCCGTCATCTTCAGGGCATCTAATTCGAGCCGCTTCTTTGTCTTCACATGCTCGGGGTAGTATTTGGAACGTAGAAGAGCAGTGAAGGCATTCCAGTCGAATGCAGGGTCGGCGACGTGCTCGCCTTTACTAGCTTCCACCATCCATGGCGCACCCTTCAGATAATAGGCAGCTATTCTCACCCTCACTCCAGCAGGAGTCTCGAGGGTCTCGAAGGCACCCGTCTCCATCTAGGAGATGTAGCATCGAGCTTAGCTGGATCACTCTCACCCTGGAAGCAAGCGGGTCGTTAGTGTCAAGCTACAGCTTTCACCCAATTCGTCTCTCTGGGTGGTGGGGGTGGGTGGCTCAGCCTGTGTCTGCTGAGTCTGCTGTGTCTGCTGCACAGCTGCAATAACCTGGGTAGCATCTGCGCTACCGTAGCCGCGACGATCTCGGCTATCGTCTGCGGTTCTGGCTCCTCAGCAGCCCCCCTCGAGTTCGACCTCGTCCTCTTCCGGACATCTGAACCATTTACAATTTACATCAGGTGATGCGACCAAATGGTCTAGAGTTTAAGCATCTGTATCGCCATTATAGACGTAAAAGGGTATTCGTTAACTTAAACGGTAATTCAGGGTTAGGTTTCCTAACTCGGTAATCAATACACTCGTATTTCTTTCTATCAGAGCGAGGCTTCGCTCTGATACATTTTTGTAACACCCCATACGATAATTCCTCTAACCACGGTCTAAACGCACAGACATAAAACTAATCGCAGCGGAAAACACTTAACTACCGAGGGTGATACAGCACCGGTAACCACCCATATGGTTACCGGGTCTAAACTACTACAATTACAGTCCGGTCTGATAAAAGAAATACCGACTTAGTTTACATAACTTACTACACTTGATTACCGAGTACTAAGAGTATTTACATCAGGGCTCACAGCCCGCCAAAAGAATACAAGTTTATAGTCATACAACTACTCCATGTTCCCTCCTAACAAAAGCAACAGGTGTACCACATAGTACACCGACTATACCATGGCTACAAGCCCATGTACAACTCGGTACACCGCCCAAACTACGACTAGAAACCAAAAGCATACCAACTCGGACTCCATAACTAGCAACCGTCTCGTGTACCTGTAAGAATAAGAAAAATGGTGCCCGAAGGGGCTCAGCTAAAGCTGCATATGGTAATCGCATACCCCGCGTACTAGCGAGGGTACGCTAACTACTTGGTCGCCAACATGCGGTTCATTATTATACAAACAAGCATGCTATTAACAACAACAATATATTCATATCTAATAATACCCACACACAGAGTAAAACACAACAAAGGAAACATTACAAGTCCCCCACATGTTGGTCACTGGGCCTTGAGGTTCTCCCTCAAGATCCACCCCTCATCGCGTGTTAGCCAGATTCTCATCCGGGTTGTTAGACGGATGCTCATATCTCTTATATCTTGATCATATTTCTCGCACAAGGCATGATCCACACTTAACCATTATTTATCTCATGAAATAATTACTCAGTTAAGGTCGGGTGACCTCCGGGCAGAGAAGTGGCATACACACCACAACTCACCTCCGGGCTTTAGGTTTGGCTTACTTCCCCGGGCTGCGACCTTACGGTTCGGAACCATGGTGGGAAGGTTAGGCCAGAACTCGGTAAGCAATCTCTCTTGCTTCCTCATTCTCACGCGTGGCCGACACTCTTTCGGTCTCCTCCTCATCATCAGTTACCGTTTCCAGGTTAGGTAAGTCAGAGGGTTAGTGTGTTAGTGAGAGCATCTCAAACACATGAATTCTTCCCATTCAAACATTTTCATGAATTATACAAACTAGTCTTACAAGACATAGTTCCTTGGGTGCAAGGTCAAGCACACAATATACAAGGTAATACTATTAATCACATTCATGCATTTAATCCTGATTAGGTGATTGCACATAAACACACAAACACACAAATCAGAGTAACCAAGTTAGGATACAGGGCATGAGAAAACCATACCTTGGTCCTGTTCCAATTGATTTCCACCGTACGCCACTCCTATACATAATTGGTAACGTTGGTTAATTAACGTACTCGGCCTTTATTAATTTGGTACTTCACATCTCTAGTTTATTTTATTTTTACACTTGTTATAAACTCTCATCCTTTTAATTGCCTTTAAAACACACCTAACTTGTCTTAATCAACCTCATACCATCTTTACTAGGTAATTACCATTTTTAGGCATCATTTCCCAATCCTAAAAACAACATTTTTGGTCTGTATAGTGGCCTGTCCGAACTTGTGTCCGAGCTTCCAAGTTCGGACACAAGCCGTGACTTTAAGCTGAAAACAGACGCATGTCCGAACTTGTGTCCGGACTTCGGAAGTTTGGCCATGAGTCGAGAAGAATTTAAGACAGAAATCCAGGCGTTCGAACATGTGTCCGGACTTCCCAAGTTCGGACACTGTTCGAGGATAATTCTAAGCCGAAATAGGTACGTCCGAACTTGTGTCCGGACTTCCGAAGTTCGGACTTAGTTCGAGAGTGAAAAATTCCTAACCAACAGAGCCTGTCCGAACTTCCATGTCCGGACGAAGTTCGGACAAGGCAAAATCCTCACCTTCCAAGCCTTTAACACTTAGCCAAATTTCTCCAAAACTTCCGACACTTATAGCATCTTCTCCTTAGGTTACCAAGTGATGTTTCATGCCTATTCTAACCATTATACCGAGACATTCCTCCACAAAAACATCATCATCCAAACATCCTTTCTTATAACCAAAACTCCTTTTACATTTCCAAAATTTGACATAGGTTCTCCTAGCATTTTGTCACACCACGCATACTGTTTTCTCCATTAAACACCCAAGGACACAAAAACCATCAAGCACACTCTTCTTTCTTAGTTAGGTTCCCAAAACTTAAACCACTCAACTTAACCTTTAGAAACAACCTAGTTTCTTCTTTTAAAACAGAACACTCAAACTATCCATTCGAGGTGAATTTTGACAGCACCTATTTACTTCCCTAAGCATTTTCACCACACTACAAAAGTTCAACACACATCTCCCACCTGTTGTTTTTTTAAACACATATAACACATCATAATCCCATTTGCTCACATAAGCAAAACAACTTAACTTCTAGGTTTAATATTCACACTCAAACACATTAATACCTTCTGTTTCAAATACAATATTGCAGTACCAAGACTACCAAACTCAAAGTTATTCATTCAACACAAACATCAATTTCACAAGGAAATAAAACCGATACAAGGTAAGCTTTTACCTTGTTTCACTTTCAGTTTACACTCCCCTTCTTCCTCTTTATTCTGTTCCCTCTTTCTCCTCTTGTTTTCCACACCACACAAGGCCTTGGATTGCCAACTACAACCGCAGCCCATCACACATACACAATCAATTCACTTTCCTCCACAAAATCTAATTATAACTTTAAGAGCTAGTTTACAAAGTTCAACCTAGATTTTACCTTGGAGAACCAAAATAGTTGGATTGGCAATCACTTGGAGAAGTTTTCCAACACCCACAAAAACTCACGGCTCGACTGAAATGAGAGGGAAAACTTCCACGTGAGGGAAAAAGTCTCACAATGGTAGAATAAGCTTGAAATGGTATAAATACTTGCTTATATATACCTTTAGGCACTAAGGAAGAGAAGAAGAGTTGAAATCTACTCTTCAAGCTCCAAAAGCTCCCACGTCGATGGAGATGAAAACGGAGGAAACGAAACTTTGATAGGTGGAGATCGAAGCTCTCACCGAGACGAGTTCAACGGTACCAATTTTGTGTGATTCGGTGGAGGAATGAGCAAGTTATGGTGATACAAAGGGAGGGTTTGGGTGCTGTTTGTGTCGCGAGGAAGAAGGAGAAGCATGGAGGTCTGGGTAGAATAAAACGTGAATGAAGAATAGAAATGAGAAGGTGAGTTCTTATCTACTTTCACTTTATACTATTTACTTACTTTATTTATTTGTTTGTCTTGTTATCACTTAATAGTTAACAAGCTATTATGGGTATTCACTCATTAATAAAACCGGCCCACATTAATTAATAGCTCGGGTCGTTTTTCGTCTTTTTCAAATTAAACGCGTTTCGTCTACCGTTTTGACACTATTCATTTTCCGGGTCCATTTTCCGGAATTTTGCCGTTTAATTAATTTTAATAGCTCTAGACCCACACTATGGTCTAATTATAGATATTTAACTAGCTATAATTATTACGAGTTAATTTAACCCGTTCAAAATCATATTTTCCCGGTTTCTCGAAAAGCGCGTTTTAGAGCTCGTTTGCGTTTTTAACTCGTTTTATGAATCCGTTTTCTTCGGGAATCGTTCCTACGTATTTATTTAAGACTAATTAAGCTTCTAAATATTTAGTTAGCCTAATTAATCGCTATTTTTAATACCGGGGTATTTCATGTATGGGGCTTCAACACCCTTTTTTTCTTTGAAGAATCGCTTTCAGAGAGCTAATATGAATGTTTCTATTAGCTTTAACTTCCTCCTTTATCTGCTCCATAATCCATGTAACTTTCACAGCTTTGCTATATGCAACTCGTGTGCATGTGTGCTCAGGCCGAAGTGTTTTAATCTGAATGTTTATCCCATCTTGCAGCAGACTAGCGTGTATCCTCCAAGGGCATTCGACATTGCTGTTGCAAACAGCAGTAACCTATCTCTTTCATTCTTTTGCTTCAACATGTCAAATCCATATCCACAACAATACTCATCCATCACTTTCAAGAACTGCTTCTTATTTGTAAACAGCTGTCCAACTTCCAAATTGACAGACCCATCACTTGCAAAATCAAACCACTTACCGTTCTTTATGTAGGGAGCAATTGGTGGAATCTCATCTTCCTCGTCACCTGAGAAGTAGCCACCTTCTTGAACAAGCTCTAACCCCCCAGTTTCATCCTCATCTATGACATCTTCATCAAGTACATCTCCCATAACGTCATGTACTTCATCATCATCTGGCCAATCGTTTTCATCAGCATTGTCATGCCAAGAGTCATCTGAAATTTCATCTCCACTTATATCCTCTCCATTTTCAGATGACGGATTACACTGTTCATCAAGGTTTTCAGCATTCACTTCTTGAGTTGGCTCGACATGAGGAGCTTGAGTTAAATCAGCGGCATCCAACACATCTTGTTCAGGCTGATTTGAGCAAGGTACATCATTCTTGGGGGCATCTGCTTCTTTGTGAATCCCCACATCATCATTTATGTCACCACCATACAGATTATTCCACTCATCCTCATCCATACGCATAATAGGGACATAAGATTCAACCTCTAGAATTTCCACACTGCCCTCGCTGGCTGAATCACTGGAGCTCTCAACCCTATCCGTCTCCTTGTCTTTATTCTTGTCTCTCCAATCCATCCAAAGTTTCACCAACTTGGACGGCTCAGGGCTTGCTTCAATGAATATGTCAACATCTCTCTGACCCCGATATAGTCGAAACATCTCCATTAAGTCCTTATCATTATCGATAGGCAGCAACTTCTTCGAAAGTGGATGCTTGAACTTAATGATGGGTGTCTTACAGGGGAGCACACCCTGTTTATCTGCTTCTGTTTCTAAGTCGGTGAGTAAGTCAAGACAAAGGTACTCCTCTGGATCAACGTCAATAATGTTGTACTCATGCGGCCCATAGTGGACCGTTAGCCAATGTATGTCAAACTGCAGCCATGTAGAAACACAATCAGTGGCATAACAATAATGTGTCATTACAATCTAAACAAACAGCAATCTGTCATTACAATTACTAGCAAAAAAAAATACAACCCGTTCGTCAGCGTGTTTTTAATACTAATCAGATATTAAGTACTTATGACCATGACTATTATCAAGATAGATACTAATTTATTATAAAACTAATGGCTAATTAATTATGCGGGAACAAGGGTTTCAACATGAATGGTCCCCCACGCAACAACAATACCATTACTAATATCAAGATACATAGTAACTTATTATAAAACTAATGGCTAATGGTCCCCCCAAGCAACAACAACGGTTCCCCACGCATTAGTTATGTCAATATAACACCAATGTCCCTGAATGCCCACTTCTGTCGTAACTAATGTGAAGGCTGTTGTAGCAGCGCATGCTTCACGTAATGAAAAAAGAGTAGAGCAATGTCAGAGAGGATGAAGCGTGGAGCAAGTTAGAGTTGATCACGATTTACAGATTGGGGTGGGATTTCATAATTTACTGTTGTACCGTGATCACTGGAGCAAGTTAGGGTTTTTACATATTAGGGTTCAATCACTATATATTATGTATTTTTAAAGTGAATCTTATTCATTAGCCAAATGAATCTTCTTTAATAATAAAATGAACCTTATTCATTAACAAAATGAATCTTACACCAAACACTCTAAAAACCACCATAGTAAAGTTAAAAACGTCGAAGACATTTTTATGGTTTGTAGCCTAAACCACAAATCCTAAAAAAGTGTCGAGTCAGTGACGACAATATAAAGTGTAGAACTAATGCCAAAAGATTATCCTACCTCCCCCCCACAACACCCTAAAAACCACCCTTGCATAAGTTTGTGGTATGATTAACTTTTACTAGTATTAAATAAAATATTCACTTTTCTTAAACCTTTGATTCACCTTTAAAAGACTTTTGATTCACTTTTTTTAAACCTCTGATTCACTTTTCTTAAACCTCTTCTTCACTTTAGTTAAAACAATCTCTATTTACGAGAATCAGTTTTCTTAAACATTTGATTCACTTTGCTTAAACGCATGATTCACTTTATAAAAACCTCTGATTCACATTTCATAAACCTCTTAATCTATGCTTACGAGATTCACTCTTATTACTCTGATTCACTTTGTAACAACTTGTGATTCACTTTTAACAACCTTTGATTCACTTTTATAAAAACTCTGATTCACACTAGTCAAACAATCTCTGTTTATGAGATTCACTTTTTTAAACATCTTTTTACTTTTAAGCAACTATCTGATTCACTTTTTAACAACCTTTGATTCACTTTGTAACACCCTTTGATTCACTTTTCTTAAACTGAAGATTCACAATGAATCTTGAAAAATATGTACATACGAAAAATAAAATTTTTAAAATTTATCAAAACATATTCATGTTTGGTCTTATTTTGAAGAGCACGAAAAATGATGAACAATGGTATAATTGTTTTATTTTTGCACTTATATTTTATAAGTTATGACATTTTGAAAAAAAAGTATTTTCTCTCTCCTCCTCACATACTCCCCTCCTGTACACGCGTCTGTTGTTCCATCTTATTCTTTTTTTTTTTTTTTATTTGATCTACAATAGAGTATTAACATGTGCCAAACTACACACCAGCACAAAAGGATAAAAAAGATGGTAAAAGACCAAAGTGGTCATCGCCACCTTACAGCATGGCGCAAGCGCCAGGTACGAATTCGCGATGTAGATATCTGAAAAATAATAAATGGCTAATGGAAAAATATTCACAATATGACTTAATTGTTTTTATATTCAATAGTAATTTATACAAAGGGTGACAAATATGTGAATGTTAGTTTGACTGTAACCTTTAGATACAAATAAAAAACTCTACATTTTGAGAACAAGTTTGAGTTTGGATTATGGTTGTAAAAATGTAAATGTATAAAATATAAGTCACTTGATGATATTAATAATGTTTTAAGTGCTTTTATTATTTGTACTTACAACACTAAACAAATTTAAAATGAAGTAATGTTAATTAAAAATAATAGCTATAATAATAATAATTTAAAAAAATTATATAAATCAAGTTAAAATTAAGAATAAAATATATTGTATTATATAAAAGTATTAATAAAAAGGTGACTGTCATTGTAACGTGTCGAACCCACTTAAAACCTAACATGGTGGTGAGCTAAACTTCATATTGTCCTTGAGGTTGTTAAAGTAGTGGTTTTCATATGATTAATCTGTGCAACTCATAGTGAGACTAAAGAGATAGAGTTGTGTTTGTGTGTGAAGATGTGAATGTGCCAATGAGGGTGCTTGTCTGGTTATTTAAGATAGTCTAAAACTGAAATAAAAAAAATGTTAGTTATTTCAGTTGTGATCGAATAAATTAAGATTAGTTAAATAGTTAATAATTAAATAAATTGAAAACTGAATTTTTTTCCATTAGTGATCTAAATTGAAATCATTCTGGATTTTTTTATATAAATAATTATTTGTCATGCCCCTTTTTGGCGAGCTGCTTGGTTACAAGTAGCTCCATGCCAGTTTACCCTTTGGTTGGTGCCTGTTAAGACTTGTGCTGGTTTGCTTGCCAATCCCATACTTGATTGTCGCTTTGACCTAGTCCCTTAAGTTCACGGTCCTAGAGACCCCTGAGGACGAAGGTCTGAGCGATGGGCATCCGTTGAAGGGCACGATGCGTTGGTCTTGGCCGAGCTGAGTGGCGTCAGCTTGTGACTCGAGCGAGGGCAGAGTTATCGGATGTTGTGGAGGGCATCCGTCCGGACCTGATAAGGACCGGGCATGCCTTCAGGCATGCATACTGCCAGGATGGCTTGGTAGTGACTCCAATAGCGTGAGCATGTTGTGCTTAGTGCTGCCCTTAGGTTGCGAGTGCCAGTATCACCATGGGCACGTAGTAACTAGAGGTTGTCTTGGCCGAGCTGAGTTGCGTCAGCTTGTGACCCGAGCGAGGGCCGAGCTAGCGGGTGTTATGGAGGGCACCCGTCCTGGCCTGGTGTGGACCGGACATGTCCTAGGCATGCACGCTGCCAGGGTGGCTTGGTAGCGACTCCAAATATGAGCGCATTGTGCTTAGTGCTGACCTTGGTCAGTTTGTGGATGTTGTGGAGGGCATCCGTTTGGGCCCCGATGGGAACCGGGCATGCATGCTACTAGGGTGGCTTGGTAGCGACTTCAAGAGGTGTTGAGCATGTTGTGCTCAATGCTGGCCCTTAGATTATGAGTGCTAGTGTGACTTTTGACACGAGGCAAGTAAGGGTTGCCCCGATTATAAGACTCTTGCCACAAAAGGTGCAAGGGGCATTGCACATTAGAGTCGTCTTACTGTTCGACAAGCGTTGAGTCCTGGATAAGGGCGGAGACAAGGTGCGACGTTGCCCGCGTTAGCACACCTTACTGATTCGTACTAGTTGGGGGTCTTTGGCTGTTGGGCTGTTGGAGGCCTGATGGTTCCGAGGACGCGTGCGGCCGCTAAGGGACGCACATGTACTCAGGCTGCATTGAGAGAGACGGAGTTGACTCAGTCTGAGCTGCGGCCTGGCATTCGACCGAGGCATTTGGGCCACAGGAATGTGAATCAGTGAAGGAACTTGTCGTTGGAAGGTTTAAGTCCACTCTTGACTCTTGCTTGTGGCTAAGTGGATGGTTGTTCTATCTACACTGGGTAATAGGCTGGTTGGTTCTTTGACCCAACACCAGTGATGCCTAATTGGTCTCATGACCTAATCCGTAAGAGCCCCTTGGGGTCTCGTTTCCACGTAAAAATTTCCGTATTAAGGTTTGGCATTACAATTGTGACTTTTATATTTTTGAAAAATAATTAGTTTTTTCTAAATAAAATTGGTTTCTAGATTTATATTTTTCACCAGAAATTGAACTGAAATACATTTTGGTGAATGTATCAATTGAAATAAAAAAAAGTTTGATTACAAAATTCCAAAATTATTCAGCTGTTTGATTTAATGAATTAAGGCACTCTGTTGGAGATCAAGTGTGAGTCCCACATTGAAAAATTATGTAGCTAGCAAGTAGCTTATATAGCCTAGAGCTACTCCACCTAATGTCATTTGGTTTTAGAATGGAACCTCATGGGTTATTGGGTCTTGCTAGTCTATATGGGTATTTTATACAATTCCTTCCGTTTGGCCTATTCAACTTTAACATGAAACCCAAGCAATGCGTTAAATATTTATTTATGTACAATATGATAATTTATTGGAACAGAGACCCTGGCGCAAGCGCCAGGGTGTAGTATGGAGGTAAGCCACTTGTCAAGCTAGGTTGGTGGTGGAATTAATGAGGAAAAAATGAAGGAAAAAAAAAGTTGAGAAACGCGTGTAACTACGGGAGTTTGGGGGGGTTGAAATATTAGGAGAGAGAAAATAATTCTTTTCTTTCAAAATGATATAACTCACAAAATATAAGTGCAAAAATAAAAAAAAAATTATAACATTGTGAGAAGGAATGAAGTTGTGCCAGGCCAAGACAAGACACGGAGAGCATCCGGCCAGTCTAGCCGGATGAGAATGAAGATACATAGAACATCCGGCCGCTTCTGCCGGATGAAAGTAGAAGCACATGGGGCATTCGGCCGTCCCTAGCCGGATAAGAATGGGATTTAGACAAGACAAAATACGGTATGACTGACCGCCTGTGGTCAGTCAAAATACTGGGAAAGGGTAGAACTGTACTTAAACATGTAAAATACAGGCTGGCACCAAAAAGACCAGGCCCAAAAAACTATAAATAAGGGTGTACCCCCATGAAATAAGAGACGTGATATTTGGCAATCAAACTCACATTCGATTCTAATAGAAGCTCTCTTTCTCCTCTCTACTCTCGCAAGATTCTGAGTCTGAGACCAGGTAATGTAGGATAGAAGGTCGGATCAGGCCGTACTAGGATAGATACACTGTTACATTGGGATCAAGTCGGATCTTGTCAGGATAGGTATACTGTTTCATTTGGCGCCGTCTGTGGGAACTCGAACAGCAAGAAGCAACCACAAGACCACCTGGAAACAGGGAAGTAATCTGCGACGATTTATAGCGAAAGATCTGAAATAATCAATAACGTTTTTTGCAGGATTGGAACACGAAAGATGGCTCCAAGATCAAAGAAAACATTGAAGAACGCTACCGAAGATAACAACCGCTCCGAGGAAGGAATGAGTTCGGAGATACCAGAGGCCATCTCCAAAAAAGATCTTGAGGACATGCTAAAGGGACTAGTCAAGTCCATTGACGAAAAAATCGTAGAAGGAAATGAGACTTTGCAGCAGGAACTGATGCAAAGGGACGAGGAGTATCAAAGAAAATGGGACGAAATGACGGAGGCCATTGAGCAATTGAAGAACAGAGATTCTAGAGGCAGCAATAGGGAAGAAAGCAAGGATAGAAAACGTAATTCAATTGTTGACGAAGGAGAGATGGAAGAAGATGATCAAATAGATATGAGTTTGGACCCTTCTCAGAACGGATAAGGAAGGCAAAACTCCCGCCGCACTTTGTCGCCCCGGTAATTGAGAAATATGACGGGACTGGAGATCCCGCTCAGCATATCAAAAAGTTCATGTTCGCCATGAACACTCAAGGGATTAGCTCCCTCACCCTCTGCAATCTGTTCCCCGGAACGCTTTCAAAGAGAGCATTGGGATGGATCTCCACGAGACCGCCACAGTCCATCACGAGCTTCAAGCAACTGACCGAAGATTTCCAGCAATACTTTGCTGCGAGTAAGAGGGTTAAAAAAGAAACAATAGAGTTGATGGACATTAAGCAGCGAAAAGGAGAAACCGTGAAGGAGTACAGCGAGCGCTTCCATAAGAAGGTCGCGGAGATCGATGATGTTGATGAAAAGATCTTGATTAAGGCCTTTGGAAACGGCCTAGCTCAGCCTCGACTAGCTGGAAAGATCGCAACGAAGGCGCCGAAAACTCATGGAGAGTTAGCTGAAATGATCCATGATTTTTTGAAGTCTGAGATAGCGGAAAACAAGGCTAAGGAGCTAGCGGACAGCTTCAAAGCCGCAGGGGTGCCGGAAAAGAAAGAGGGGCATGGAGGGAAACGCCGGAAGGGGAGGGTCAAGGTACAAGCCATACTATGGCAAGTCCGCCGCCGGATCTTCCTCTCAGGGGGCGCAGCATCAGGGAGCAAGAACCATTGTCTACATAGATCCGGGGAAGTATGCTGCTGCAGTAAGGGAGGGGTACCTTCCTCAACCTAGGAAGCCGCCGCAGGGGGAAATTCCGGTTGCATTCTGTGAGTATCACGGGAATCGCAGCCACCGGACAGTGAACTGCGCTACCTTGGCCAAGGAGCTTCGAATCATTGAGGAAAGTAAGAAGAAAGGAAAGCAGGCGGCTGGAGCGCAAAGGCAATACGGCGACCAACAAGGCGGTACCCAGAATACACCCCGAGGGCGACAAGAGGAAGAGGTTCACCCCAGGCTTGACCCGGCAAATCAGGGGATGATAACAGGTTTGTGAAAAAGGAAAGTAAAAGTTTCTTTTCCTTTTATTCAGGATAACATCTGGAATTACAATTTGCAGTCTGTTTTAGGATGAAATTTTGTATCACATAGATTGTCAAAAATCATGTTGCCAAAAGGAGAAATAAAATTTTCATTCTTCTCGCATTCTTTACTATTAACAAACCTCCCTTCTTTTCCAAAAAGAAAGCTAACAAAACTTCCTCTAAGAAAACTCACAGGACTTTTTCAGAAGTAGGACCACTAACCCCTAATGAAAGGAAAAGAAAAAAGACACATTCATCAAGTGCATCAAGAACTCGCGGAGAAAAAAATCGCCAAAAGGAAGGAAAGTTTTCCTCCAATTTTCTTCTCCGACGAAGATGTGATGGAGGAATATGGAATTTTAATCGATAGTGGGGCCGGAGCAAATGTCATATCAGCCGAGGCGGTTAGGAGGTTAGGGGAGAGTGCGGAAGAGCGGATCAAGCCTATTCGGCGGTTCTAGGGGATTTGTGGGAGGCGTCTCTACCACGTCTTCCGGAAGTATAGATTTCACAATGACCTTGGGGCAAGGAGACGAAAGAAGGACAGAAAGGCTCACAGCTTTTATTGTGCCAGGTCTTTCCGGATATAACATGTACCTTGGAAGGCCAGGGATCAATGCTTTCAAAGCCATCCACAGCACCCATCACTTAAAAATGAAGTACTTAACCTCAAGCGGAAAGGTGGTTACGATAAGAGGAAGCCAAAAGATGGCCCGAATGTGTGAAGTCCGCATCATGGACAGCCTTCCTAGTGAGGAAGTGGTCAAAACTGTGGGATCGGACGAGGAGTTTAAGGGAAAGTTACCTTCTTCCCCAGGCAGGATCAAGGAAAGGAAGAACGACGAACAACCCAAGATCCCCCCAGAGAGGTACATTTAAAATCTGAACCCTCTAAATTTTTTAAAATAGGAACTGCGTTTAACAGTGGAGAGCAAACTCACTTAATGAGGTTCCTGGAACAAAGAAGGGCAACATTCGCGTGGAGCACGGACGAGATGCCTGGTATAGACCCAAGCGTTATCCGGCATGAACTCAGGTAGACCCTAAACATCCGGCGGTCAGGCAAAGGAAAAGGGTAATAGGTAATAGGGAAGAAAGAGATTTGGCCGCACGAACCGAGGTCCAAAAACTCCTTAAAGCCGGATTCATCAGGGAGGTTGCGTATCCACGGTGGTTGGCTAATGTTGTCATGGTGAAAAAAGCAAATGGAAAATGGAGAATGTGCGTAGATTTCACAGATTTAAATAAGGCATGTCCTAAGGACTTCTATCCCCTGCCATCAATAGATAGATTGGTGGTCTCAACTGCTCAGAGTTCTGTGTTAAGTTTTCTGGATGCTTTCTCCGGCTATAATCAAATAAAAATGAAAGAGGATGATTCGGAAAAAACTTCCTTCATTACGTCAGCCGGAACATTCTGTTACAAAGTAATGCCTTTCGGCCTAAAGAATGCAGGGGCCACTTTTCAGCGAATGATTGACAAAGTGTTTTGTCAGCAAATTGCCCGAAATGTAGAAGCTTACGTTGATGACATAGTTGTGAAAAGCCCGTCAAAGGAACAACACATGAAGGATTTAGAAGAAACATTCGACACTCTGGATAAATACCAAATCAAGCTAAATCCAGAAAAGTGCGTGTTTGGTGTAACCAAAGGGAGGTTTCTTGGTTTCATTTGGGCAACGAGGTATTGAGGTTGATCCGGAAAAAAGTCAGGCAATCCTCGATATTTCCCCTCCAAGAATATCAAAGATGTCCAAGCTTTGAACGGAAGACTCACGGCGTTAAGTAGGTTTTGCTCTAAGCTTCAAGAAAAATCGATCCCGTTCTTCAACATTCTAAGGAAGAACAGTAAATTCCAGTGGGGACAAGAGTGTATAGAAGCATTTGAGAAGATCAAGGAGATGCTTCGGGATTTACCTAAATTGGGTGTACCTGCTCCGGGACAGGATCTATACCTTTACTTGTCCGCAACAGATTGGGCGGTTGCAGCTGTCTTAATCATGGAGGAGAAAAGGGAGATACCAGTTTACTATACAGGCAAAATCTTGAGCCCGACAGAAGGACGGTACACTAAATAGAGAAAGTCTTGTTCGCACTGGTAGTGGCATCAAGAAAACTACGACCCTACTTCCAGTCACACCGAATCTTTGTCAAGACCAATTGGCCGCTCAAGCAAATTGCGAACAATCCGAATGCCTCCGGCCGGATGGTAAGCTGGACAGTAGAACTGACACAATATGAAATTCACTTCATGCCCAGAACGCGATTAAAGCTCAGGCCTTAGCAGACTTCATAACAGAAACAAGCTTTGCAAAAGAAAGGAAGCAACTCAGAGTCCATATGTCATCTTGGTTGATGGGGCTCGATGCAAAAGTGGGGCAGGAGCTGGAATAGTGGTACAGGCGCGGATGGGCAAAGCTTGAATTATGCCTTCCGACTGGACTTTGATGTCACTAATAATGAAGCCGAGTACGAAACTCTTATCCAGGGTTTGGAAGTAGCCACAACCCTCGGGGCGACAGGTTCCATAGAATAGATATCTTCTCTGTTTATTTTCATACTTATAAAAATCTGTCTGGGGTAAAACTTATGAAAGTATAACCTATTTTAACAGAGTTAGAGGTGTATTCAGACTCTATGTGGTGACGAGACAAAATAACAACATCTACGAAGTTAAAGAGGAGAAACTATGGAGGTACTTGCTCAGGGTCCAGGAACTAAAGGCAAATTTCCAAAAATGCGAGCTAAAACATCTTCCCCGTGAAGAGAATGTCGAAGCTGATGCCTTGGCCCAAAAGCTGATGGCCTGGGCCAAATTGGCAAGCATGGCCCGAAAGAGTACCCAATGAGATATGGCTGGAAATCAGAACTCCCCAAGTATAGGAGGAGCTCAGGTGTTGGCGGTAGGGAGGGGGACAAATGACCAAGAAGAATCCTGGATGACCCCAATCATAGATTACATACGGCATGGAAAACTGCCGGAAGAAGAAAAGAAGGCCAGGATAGTAAAAGGCGGGCCGCATCATTCTTTATTGAAGATAACCACTGTATAAGCGGTCTTTTGCAAGACCTGCCCTGAAAGTGTGTCACCATAGCTGAAGGAGCAGAGTTAGTAAGAGAGATACATGATGGGCTCTGCGGAAATCACCAGGGAGAGAAAGGACCACAACTCACAAAATCTTAAGACTCGGATATTTCTGGCCGAAAATGATGGAGCACTGCAAGGAATATATACAGAGATGTCGCAAGTGTCAAGAACATGGAAATAAGATACACACTCCTCCGGCGGAGCAAAAATCTATTCTATGCCCAATTCCCTTTGCTATGTGGGGGTTGGACATTGTGGGTCCATTCCCGGAGGCTTCACCAGGGAGGTTCAAATTCATGTACGTTGCTATCGACTACTTCACAAAGTGGGTTGAAGCAATGCCTACTATCTCCATCACGGCTAGGAAGTCACAAGAATTCGTTTGGAAATATGTGGTATGCAGGTTTGGCATACCAAAAGCCATAGTAACTGATAATGGAACATAGTTCAATTGCGAAAGCTTCCGAGAATTCTGTGAAGAATGGAAGATCGACTTGAGATTTGCATCAGTAGCCCATTCTCAGGCGAATGGGCAGGTTGAGAATGCAAATGGCCAATAGTAAAGGCGATAAAGAGGAAACTCGATGAGAAAAAAGGAAAGTGGGCAGAATTGTTACCCCAGGTCCTATGGTCGTACCGAACAACAGAAAGAGGACCGACAGGAGAGACGCCTTACAGATTGACGTATGGTTTGGAAGCCGTCATTCGGCAGAGATTGTGGTGCCGTCCATAAGATGGGAATCATATGACGAAGAGACCAACAATCAGGGAGTACAGGATCACCTTGACCTCCTTGAAGAAGCCAGGACGGCCGCCGCAGTAAGGATGGCAAAAGATAAATCCAAGGTAGAAAGGTATTTCAACAGGAGGGTGAAAGAACGAAGTTTTGCCCCAGGGGAATTAGTCCTCCGAGAAGTTAAGCAACCCAAGAAGCTGGAGCCCCAATGGGAAGGACCATACATCATACACCAGAAGACGGGACGAGCTTCATACCGCTTGAAAAATGCTGAGGGATATGAGTTACCGCATTCTTGGCATGGAGAATGTTTAAAAAAGTTCTATGTGTAAAATTTATAACTCTTCAATAAAAAGTACTATTTTTGGAATGTGAAAGAAAAAAGAAAGCACCGGCCAACGAGCCGCAGGCTATCATGCCTTGAAAGTAAGCACCGGCCAATGAGCCGCAGGCTATCATGCCTTGAAAGTAAGCACCGGCCAACGAGCCGCAGGCTATCATGCCTTGAAAGTAAGCACCGGCCAACGAGCCGCAGGCTATCATGCCTTGAAAGTAAGCACCGGTCAACGAGCCACAGGCTATCATGCCTTGAAAGTAAGCACCGGCCAACGAGCCGCAGGCTATCATGCCTTGAAAGTAAGCACCGGCCAACGAGCCGCAGGCTATCATGCCTTGAAAGAAAGCACCGGCCAACGAGCCGCAGGCTATCACACCTTGAAAGTAAGCACCGGCCAACGAGCCGCAGGCTATCATGCCTTGAAAGTAAGCACCGGCCAACAAGCCGCAGGCTATCATGCCTTGAAAGTAAGCACCGGCCAACGAGCCGCAGGCTATCATGCCTTGAAAGTAAGCATCGGCCAACGAGCCGCAGGCTATCATGCCTTGAAATTAAGCACCGGCCAACGAGCCGCAGGCTATCATGCCTTGAAAGTAAGCACCGGCCAACGAGCCGCAGGCTATCATGCCTTGAAAGTAAGCATCGGCCAACGAGCCGCAGGCTATCACGCCTTGAATAAAAAGAAAGCACCGGCCAACGAGCCGCAGGCTATCATGCCTTGAAAGAAAAAAGAAAGCACCGGCCAACGAGCCGCAGGCTATCACGCCTTGAAAAAACATCCGGCCAACGAGCCGCAAGCTATCATGCCTTGAAAGAAAAAAGAAAGCACCGGCCAACGAGCCGCAGGCTATCACGCCTTGAAAAACAGCATCCGGCCAACGTGCCGCAGGCTGACATGCCTTTTTTAAAAAAAAAAAACTGACCAACAAGCTGCAGGAAGGTCCAGCTTAAAACCATAGATAACCATGCTCCAAAAAGAAAAAAGGGCCCGCCGGAACAAAAGTCCAAAGCCGCAAACCACGCCGACATAACTTGCATAAGATAACCACACATGCACCATTTAAAAGAAAAGTAGAAGACAGGAGAAAGAAATATCACGACAATAGAAAACTTGGCTAAAAAAAAAATTGCTCCGGCAGACAAATAACTAAAGATGGTAAAAATATGGCTTATATTTCTCCAAAAGTGTGGGGTGGAAACAATTACAACATATGATCATTCAGCAAACACAGAAAATACATGCTGTAACAAGAACTTCTCTAGAAATAAAAACTTCTATTCTGCTCTATTCTACTTCCTTTGAAGTTTCTTTCTCAACGGCTTCTTTTCGGCGGTTAATAATCTATCGCCGCTACCAACTACACTCCCGGAAGACTTGGACCTCCTGGAAAGATGCTGCATCCCTCCGGCGGACGGCAGAATGTTGCTTCCAGCTGGAAGGAATGAGGCTTCACCAGCACCAAAACATGTCTCTCCGGGACTGCGGCAGAATCTCTCGAGCTCCAAGAAGAAGTTGGATTTCTGGGAAACAGCCTTGAATTCCAGCTTATTGTACAGGTCATCATCCAGCAACTCTCCTTTCTCGAGAGAGTGATCCGAGACAATCTGCTGGCAGATATCAACTAACCGGCGACATTGAGAAGCAAAGGACTCCTTTAAATGGGCGTTGATGGTGCCTTGCTTCTGTATCTCCTCCTGAGATTGCCGAGAGAATGATTTGAGCCTGGCCACTTGAGATTCAAGGGTCAGGACTTGGGCACGGTACTTGTCACGTTCAGAGTTGGCGGATGACAGCTCCTCCTTAGCACGGGCTATCCGTCCACTCAACTGGGTGACGTGCTTCAATAAATTGGCAACACTCATGCCTAGCCGGAACAAAAAAAGAATAAGAAGAAGAAAGGGCCAAAAAGAGAGGAAAAAGTTGAAGGCCTGAAAGCTTACCATGACCTAATGGCTCGGTATTCTCGGCTTGAGAGCGGGACTTGGCTTCCTCCAGCTCTCTTACTTTCTCCTCCAGCCTCGCCCTCTCTTCTATCAGGGCGGTTTTATCCGCAACAAGAGTTTTCTTCTCTTCTTCCAAAAGAGAACAATCTTGGAGCAGAGACTATTCTCTTGATCAAAGGAAGACCTTGACTGCTCTTCCAGCGCGGCCTTTTCTTCCAGCAGGCGGTCGTGCTCTTGCATAAGCTTTTCTTTTTCCTTCACGAGAGCTTCGTTCTCCGTTGAAGAGTTTGTTTCTCCAGCCCAAGCTCTTCAGCCTCCTGCTTAAAAGAGTTCCCCTCCTGGTGGAAAAAGACCTTCTCCGCCTGAAGATTGTTCACTTCGTTCCGGTGCATGGAGCGTACCTGATCCAGCATAATGTCCAGGTCAAAGAAGGATCAAATTAGCTGACCCTTATTCAAGGGAAAACGAGAGACGATTTCATACCTCTATCAATGTGTTATCAGCCTCCTTGATCCGGCCTCTCAGAGAGAAGTTCTCCTCCCGGAGTTTTTTCAACTGTGCCTCATACTCATCGCGCTGACGCTCGCATTCTCGCCGGGACAACTGCAGGTCTTTGTTTATTGCCTCAGTTCTCTCCTTTGCTTTGCGGTCGATCTCATACTCGACCTGGTCAATGTAAGCGTCATGAGAAGAGCGGGACAGCTTCAGTTCTTCTTCAACTCTATTGGCTCGGCTTTTCTCATAGCGAAGCCTGGATTGGAGGTTGCCAAAGTGAACCTCAGCACTTTGGGCCATGGACATCACCTAAAAACAACACAATGCATTAAAAAAAAACCAGCCAGAGCAAAAGAGAAACACAACACAAAAAATACGCGTGCTAACCTGAAAAACTCCCCCCCACATCATGTCAAACACTTCGTTTATTGGAAGGGAATGCCGCATGATGGCATCTGCCCCCCCATCTCCAATCCGCAGCCTTTTTTGGTAGCAGTAAAGGTTGCCGGGGGAGCAAAGATCCCGTCTGGATGACCGGATCTCTTTATCGCCTCTTTCCAGATGGATGAATATTTGGCAGCATCACAAGTAATCAAAGGAAGAGGGTGCCCACAATGGTAGAACCACCCTTCCTTTTGGGAGGGTCCAGTATAGGACTCCTGCGCCGGAGGGGGAGGGGAGGAAGAGGTGGAGGCTACGAAGCCCTCTCTCTGCTCACTCCGGAGCTCAGAACCTTCTGGCAAAGAAGAGGTTGTGTAGTCCTCTCTTTGCTTACTCCGGCGCTTAGGATCTCCGGCACCTGACGATACTCCATTGCTCTATCCCTTGCCGCGTCTACGGCCGCAGCAACATCAATGGAGAATGATCCTGAAGCTTCGTGGTCGCCAGAGGTTTGTCCTTCTTCTAATCCCCCTGGCTCTGCGGCCTTTGGCTTTGATGTAGTTTTCTTTTTCAGTCTTTTCTTGGCAGGAGCAGCAGGGGCTGCCGCAATAATAAAAAGCAGTTAGGACCAAAAGGTTGAGGCTGGAAATGGAAAGGTACTAAAAACTAAGAAAAGTAAAGAACAGGAGAAAACGGTGAAGCAGCCAAAACCTTCTTTAGCCGGAGGACTGACGCGGACTGACGGAGTTGTGGCCCCAAGGTGTTTTCTTGAGAGGATCTGAGGAAAAGTAACTCGTCAAATCAGGAAATTGCTCGCAAATAGGAGTCAGATGACCGGACTCCCGCCCCAGGCGAGAACCAAGGTCTAAACCCGAACCAGGGGTGAGTGGAAGGAAGACACGGCGCCCAGACTTGGGGCTCACGTGCCATGTACCTGACAATCCGGCGTCAGCATGTACAGGAGATTCTAGCCTCTTCTTTTTCTTTAAATTGCCGGCTTGGTCATCTCCAACTTCTCGCCTGGAGCGCTTTGCCGGAGGAGCACTCTCAAGAAGCTGCTCCGCTGCATCAGTAGCCGCATCCAGCGTGTCGTAGTAGTTAATTTTTTCGTCCCCATTTTTAAAGGTGACGAAGTTCCAGCTATGGAAGGGACCGATTTTGTCCCCCTTCTGGAAAAAGTCTGAGACAACACATCCAAACAATAAGGAGACCGAAGGAAACGACAGAATTCATACTAAAAAATAAAGACACTTACTGTGATATGTCTTCAGAGAAGACAAGCGTTCTTTCGAAAAAATGCCTCGACAGTCGGCAGTTTCTTGTTTACTGCCCTCAGAACCTTCGAAATAGGGATTTCGGCCGGAGGAGTTTGGGGGCTGATCAACTGACCTTTTCCGGCCTCAGCAGTGTATGGGATGCCCAAGACTCGGCCGGACGGAGGAACGACGACCAAACCACCGCGACCCCCACTCGTGAGCCTTTTATAGTAAAAAAGGGAGTACCCAGTCTTCGCAATGAGGGTTAGGCTATCAGGATCCTTCCTAACTGTGAAGAATCGGACGAAATCAGTACCCTCCGGCCGAATTTTGCTCTCCTCGCAAAGAGAAACAAAAGCGTGAAGGTGCAAAATGGCTTTCGGGTGAAGGTGAGCGAGGGTGCAGCAGCGACGAAGGAGGAACCCTAGCACGAAAGGGTGTGGGGGAATGGTCAAACCGGACCGGAAGAAATCGGCGTAGACGACGTACCCGCGACAAAAATCGTCGTTAGGGTGAGAATCAGAGGATGGCAAAAAATTTGTGTGCCAAGTGGGGCTTCGACACCCCCGAGACAATCGCAGAGGGTGGAGTAATTGAGAGAAGAAGGAAAGGGTTGACACCCAGATCGGAAGGGTCTTACGGGCTTCAGGTACGAAGGGCGAAAGCCGTTAGGAGACTGAGAGCCCTGAACCGCTTCAATAGCGGGCGGAAATTTGGCGGTGAGCTTACTCTGTTTAGCAGAAGAGGAGGACATTGTCAAGCTTGGCAAGAATCGAAGGATGACGGCAATGAAAGGCGGGGTAGCACACAACGACAGGAAGGCGAGAGAAGAAGAGCGGTCGAAGTAACGGGCCAGTAGAGGAAAGGGGAAAGAGCTCGAAAATTGGGCTTTAAGGGAAGTTTTTTCCCGCTCAAATAAAAATATATATATATGTGCGAACAAAAGTGTCTTTTTTTTACAGGGGAAGAGAAAGGGCCGCACGCTTCCTAAAGATGCTTCCGATGTCTAGTCAAAAAAAGGCCCTGCGTATTCTACACCGATAACGGGCGGAAAATTCGAAAAGCGGAATGCACCAGGTCACGAGCTGTGCACGTGGCCGATAAAGAAGTTCCTTTTCTCCACGTATGAAGAAAAAGAACTTGTGGGACTGAGATAAGGAGACAACAAAGCCTAGGTAAACCAAAGAAAGAGCCTCAGAATTGGCCACAGGCAGTCGCAAAATTTTTTCACCAAAACACAAGACACAGAAGTTCTATTTTTCTTCTCCAAGGATTCAGAAAGAATAGAACTTGTGGGACTGATGAGAAGGAATGAAGTTGTGCCAGGCCAAGACAAGACACGGAGAGCATCCGGCCAGTCTAGCCGGATGAGAATGAAGATACACAGAACATCCGGCCGCTTCTGCCGGATGAAAGTAGAAGCACATGGGGCATCCGGCCGTCCCTAGCCGGATAAGAATAGGATTTAGACAAGACAAAATACGGTATGACTGACCGCCTGTGGTCAGTCATAAATACTGGGAAAGGGTAGAACTGTACTTAAACATGTAAAATACAGGCTGGCACCAAAAGACCAGGCCTAAAAAACTATAAATAAGGGTGTACCCCCATGAAATAAGAGACGTGATATTTGGCAATCAAACTCACATTCGATTCTAATAGAAGCTCTCTTTCTCCCTCTCTACTCTCGCAAGATTCTGAGTCCGAGACCAGGTAATGTAGGATAGAAGGTCGGATCAGGCCGTACTAGGATAGATACACTGTTACATTGGGATCAAGTCGGATCTTGTCAGGATAGGTATACTGTTTCACATTGTTCATCATTTTCCGTGCTCTTTAAAACAAGATGCATCATGGATATGTTTTGGTAAACTTAAAATTTTATATTTTAGAATGAGTATATATTATGTATTTTTAAAGTGAATCTTATTCATTAGCCAAATGAATCTTCTTTAATAATAAAATGAACCTTATTCATTAACAAAATGAATCTTACCCCAAACACTCTAAAAACCACCATAGTAAAGTTAAAAACGTCGAAGGAATTTTTATGGTTTGTAGTGTTAGACCCTAAACCCTAAACCACAAACCCTAAAAAACTGTCGAGTCAGTGACGACAATATAAAGTGTAGAACTAATGCCAAAACGATTACCCTACCCCCCCCCCCCCCCAAACACCCTCAAAACCACCCTAGGAATGCTAAAAACGTCGAAGGCGTTTTTATGGTTTGTAGTGCAGGTAAACCCTAAACCACAAACCCTAAAAAACTGTCGAGTAGTGCCGACAATATAAAGTGTAGAACTAATGCCAAAAGATTACCCTACCTCCCCCCAAAACACCCTAAAAACCACCCTTGCATAAGTTTGTGGTATGATTAACTTTTACTAGTATTAAACAAAATATTCACTTTTCTTAAACCTTTGATTCACCTTTAAAAGACTTTTGATTCACTTTTCTTAAACCTCTGATTCACTTTTCTTAAACCTCTTCTTCACTTTAGTTAAAACAATCTCTACTTACGAGAATCACTTTTCTTAAACATTTGATTCTCTTTACTTAAACGCATGATTCACTTTATAAAAACCTCTGATTCACATTTCTTAAACCTCTTAATCTATGCTTACGAGATTCACTCTTATTACTTTGATTCACTTTGTAACAACTTGTGATTCACTTTTTAACAACCTTTGATTCACTTTTCAAAAATCTCTGATTCACACTAGTCAAACAATTGGAATCACTTTAGTTAAACCTCTTTTTTCACTTTTAAGCAACTATCTGATTCACTTTTTAACAACCTTTGATTCACTTTGTAACGTACCCTTTGATTCGCTTTTCTTAAACTTAAGATTCTTAAAAATATGTACATATGAAAAAAAAAAATTTAAAATTTATCAAAACATTTTCATGTTTGGTCTTATTTGGAAGAGCATGAAAAATGATGAACAATGGTATAATTTGTTTTATTTTTACACTTATATTTTGTAAGTTATGACATTTTGAAAAAAAAATTCTCTCTCCTCCCTCTCTCTCCTCTCATGTGTGCGTGTGTACATATATTTCTCTTTTTTCTTTTTTCTTTATTTCCATCTAATAGAGTACTGACATGTGGCACCATCTCCATATTAGAAGGTGGCGACATCGCCAGGCTCGAATTTGCGTAATTTATAGCCCCAAAGCATACAAAGGGGTCAAGACAAAAAAACGTTGCTACTGAAACTTGAACCCCGATCTATATTAATCCAATGCATAAAGTGATTATTTTTCCAAGTTCATAGGTGCAAATTGACACCACGTGTGCCCCCATTCATTAGCATAAAAGCGACTAAACTACACAAGTCATGACCAGAGGGGAGTAAAAGTAGTTATAGGCATAGTTTTACAAATAATATAATAATAATAATAATAATAATAATAATCTCCTAATAAACTAAACAGATTTCACCAAAATATCATTAACCTTGGTGTTTGACAATTTTTTTAAATAAACTTAGGTCAAGTTTTTCAAAACTTAGCGTAGATTAGAGGTTTCTTGTGCAGTTTGAGTCAATGTGGGTACTAACTCTTCACGGAGTCACTTCGGCTCTCACACGTTGGTGGACAGTTAAAAGTCAAACCTGCACAAGTAATGAAATGACCCTTAGCTCTGATACCAAAATTGTAATGCGCAACCTCTAAAATGGAAAATTTTCTCGCGACAAGAGATCACAAGACAAATATTCAACTGATCACACAAGCACGCAAGCACACAGACAAGCATTCACAAGAACACAAGCAAGCAAGCATGCAAATTGACAAGATTAACATCACCGGCGTCGGGCACAAGGCTCGACCAGCCTTATCAACGCCTATCCTGGGCAGGGCAAGGCCCGTGCCTCAAGACAGCCACCACCATAGCCAAACAGGGACTAGGAGTGGACTTTAACCACCCAACGATGAGCTCTCAACACCGACTCACTTATCCCGACACTAGACTTCGGGACTAGTGGGGCTGGGGCTCTTCGCTAGTATAAAACTGGTCTACTTTGGTGGTTGTTTTGGGCTTATTTCGGCGGTTTTGAACCGCTGAAATGGAGGCCGCCAAAATAGGTGTGCGATCCTATTTTGGCGGTCGTTAGCTAGAAACCTCCAAAATATGAGCGTTTTTAGAACAAAAAAACATACCAATTTCGACGGTTCCTAGCTAACAACCGCCGAAATAGGTGTATTTAAAAAAAGCGCTCTATGCATCGTCTTCAACCTCGCATCAAGATGCAGCAGTTCCAGTGATTCATCACGCACAGGCGCGTAGAGCATGTTCCTTGTTCTCTATTCACGGCGGTTCTAGTGATTTATCACTGCACAGGCGAAACACAAGAAGAGAATGAAGAGGCATGAGCATGTATGTTTCTTGTTCGCGTAAAGCATGTTCCTTGTTCTCCATTCGCAGCGGTTCCAATGATTTATCACTACACAGGCGAAACACGAGAAGAGAATGAAAAGGCATGAGCATGTATGTTTCTTGTTCACCAGAGAGAAGGAAAATAAGTTCGAGTATATTACCGATTCTGGAATGAACAGCTTCAGCCCGATCTTCAATCTGGTGAGCAAGATGCAGCAGTTCAAGTGATTTATCACTCCACAGACGCAGACCAAGAAAGAATGAAAGCGGAGGCGCAAAGGAGAGGCACCAGTTAGGATTGTGAATTTGCGCTGAGTGAAGAGAATGGGGAGAAAAAGATGCGAAGGGTCGGAAAAATATAAGGTGGAGGTGAATTTTTTAAAAAAATTTCATCTAAAAAAACCGGGAATGGGAAAAATAGAACCGAGAAAGCAACCTATTTCGGTAGTTCTTATCTAGGAACCACCAAAATAGGGCTTCGAAAATTCTGTGTCTAGAAAAAGAACCTATTTCGGCGGTTCTTAGTTAGGAACCGCTGAAATAGGTGTCTTTTTTTATACACAGAATTTTCGATGACCCTATTTCGGCGGTTCCTAATATTTTTTTATCTATAGAAGTTTTCAAGGCTCTATTTTGACGGTTGTAAGAACAGTCGTCAAAATAAAGGCGCCAAAATAGGCTTTTTTTGTAGTAGTGCTTCCTCCACACTCCACATAAATCGACCCACTTTTCTTCCTAATTAAAAAGCCATACATATTATGCATCTTACTAGGTACATCATAAACCCTAATCTATAAAGGAACCTATTTAAACTCATGATCTATAACTGCCTATTCTGATCCATCTTATGAAGAGCAAGCAGGAAGCCATTCACAGCCCAAGGTCCATGACACAAAACCGCATGCAAGACCTCTGTTTCCTCAAACTCAAAGATAAAGATATCCGGCCCTCCTTTGCAGAATCATAAGATGCCAAAGTTGCACCAAGTATGCCCCAAGTACATATCTGCACTTGCGGTTTGGGAAATAGCTTTTCTATTATACATTGATCATAGTAATATATGGCTTTATAAACTTCTAGAACCTTCATTGAGATATGCTCTTCAGAGGTTGACATGTAAAAGAAAGTGAGCAAATGCCAAAACAACAGAGGACTACACCGAGAAAAGACAAGAGCATGGAATACAAAAAGGTAACTATTGATGTAGGGTTGTAAAAATAACCGTGCACCGTACATAATCCCAATAAAAGGTAGAAAGTAAATGAAACATCTAGAAAAGTTAGGCCCAAAAGGTGAAAACCATTCACACGCATCCACAAAGAAAACGCCAAAGCCAATAGACAACACAAAGCTAGGAGGGCGAAGTCCAGACCGCATAATTTATCCATGTTTACCTTCTAAAGCTTAGCCCACACCACCCATCACCACAAAACAAACTGGTAAGAAACACATGAGTTATCGGCTTTGAACTCTTCCATCTACTCTTTCCGCTGACCTTCCAAGGCAAGGTAGGTAGCAGTAGCAGCTTTGTAAGGTAGTTTTCCATACCCTGCAGTAGCCGACTTATATGACTTTGCTTCAACCGGCGCTATTGAATCTGGTCTGTCTGTAGTAAGCAATTCCTTTCCTGGCTTCACTCTATGCCTTACTGGTGGGTGACTGCTTTCTTTTGTTTGCCTATCCACTGTTTCCGGAATAAGAGCTCATTTAAAACCTTAAGAAGATAAAGAGACACAACACGAAACCCAAAAAATGAGTTAAATCTGGGGAATCTAATAAGGTGAACCATAACTCACGACAAGAAACAAAAGTAGGGTACAAAAATAGGAGATAGGGAAACAGTGCTCTCGTAGAAGAGAGAAATATAATATTGCTAACCTGACAACTAATCTAATGACTGACATCAAACATACCCAATAAAACTGTTGCTTGGTTATCTTTGTAATTAGCTAACAACTTCGTATCATACACATACAGTATGTTGAATCATCATAATAAGTTAACATTTTCATATAATGTATGTTTGATAACTACTGTTCAATTTTTCAAAATAAAAAGTTACTACTATTCTAATAATTGTTAACCTTTAGAGTAAATATAAAAAAAATTATTTATAAATTGCCTAATAAACAACCCAAATAATAATTTCAATAAAATATACTTCATCCGTCTGTATTTGATCTTCTCATTTACTATTTGGATGTGTTGTTTGACTTCAATATTTAACATATAAGATAACATAATGTTACAAATTTAAGTTTTGTAGTAGAATCCTCATGCCAATAACTATATATTGTAGAAGTTTGTTTTATAAAATTATTTTATCTTATATATTTAATATTGTAGTGAAAAAACATGTCGAAAAATAAACTCAAAGTAGGTCAAAGGTGGTAGTAGTTACCATATTACTTTTTTTTATTTTTACTTCCAATCTATGTTAAGAAAGTTATTTTATCCAACCTAGTATCAACTATTTATCTATGTAGCATTCGATCGCGAGCGTCTGAAATTTCACCATATTAATGCGGAGATTAATCTGCCTTCCGTTCTGGGAGAATCGCTGGGATTAATCTTTAGAAATCTACGACGTGTTCCAAGTTTGCTTGTGGCGGAAAGTATATTGTTTCTTATTGAAGTACGATTATACCCTCCGTTTTTGTCTATAAAGCATCGACCATTTATATTGTTCTGCACTTCTTCAACAAATATCATACAACACTCTCGAAGCCATGCCATCGTCGAGAAGCGTAAGTGCATTTGTAAATTCGATCTGGGTATTATTGTTGCAGTAGTTAACAATCACACCTTTTCCTATTTCATTTCTAGGGTTCATCTGGCAACAACAATAGCGTTTTTGTTCGGCTCAACACTACGATTATCGAGTGCCCTAGATGCTGACACCAGTGTTCGCTCTTCATCTCTTACACAACTGCGGTCGACTTTTCTATAAGTGTACTTTATGTGATTTCTTTAAATGGTGGATGGAATGTCATCAACCTACCTCAAATTCATCAACCCAGCCAAGGCGAGCCAACTACACCGGGGAGCGACCACATTTGTTGACGATGATTTTGGGAGTCTGTTGGCAGTTGCGTTGAGGACGGACGACCATGTTGTAGACTTGAGGCATACCATTACTTCTCACACGGGAAGAATCCAGGAGGTCCATGACATATGTATTCGTATTATGCTTGAAGTGGAGCGCATGGGTCGGAAACTACTGAATTTGATAATCTGTGTAGGCTTAATCTTACTTCAGTTCATTGTAATGCAGTCCTAAACATAAGTATTGGTCATATGTAGTCTACGTAACCTGGCGTGGTTGTAGTCTTTAGTTGTTGTAGAAAACCATGTCCTGCATGGTACTAGTTTTCATGCTTTTGACAACTGGGTCCATAAAGGGTCCATGTAATGTGCCTTTTGCATTGTAATATGTAGTTGCTGATTGGGAAAGATACCCATCACTTGTTTCGACTGCCTTGAACTTGGTTTATGTATTTTATATTAATCTATTACTACATCTGATATGCATTGGATACATTGTGCAAAGTCAATGTCACTGGCGTTTATAATGATATATGTTGTTGTGACTTTGCTAATCTGTATTGGTGTTTTTTTTAATAAAGTAAACATGGTAAACCTACAACAGTAAGTGTTGACGGTGCTTGATTAGCTAAAACACTTGCCGCTTTTATACTACTGATCAAATTGTTGCTCTGTTGATTTTTATCTAGTTCGATATCAATCTGGAAATCGAATTCAATTACATATTGAAGTTACAATAATCTGGCGATGAGGGGGAATAAATTCAGTAGATACGCATGCATTACAAAGAAAAGTGATCAATAAATGCCACCCAACAGCAGCTACTTGGTGATCTGTTCCTATATAAGCACACCAAGCGACTAAAGTTTAAAATGCCAATCTCATTTCACATTAAGGTCACAACAACAAAACACAACATCGTTGCCAAGATGAGTAACTCCAGAAAGAGAGATTTTTGGGTCAATGGTAAAAAAGAAGTTGTTGTAGTGCTGTGTTCCTCCGATGATAGTGAAAAAAAGGAAACTAACGTTCAGGGACAGAGTTTAGTTAACAAGCGGAAGCAGAAATTAAGTGCACCCACTCCATCTTACCAGAGGAAGCGTCACCACACTACAGACATCCCAAAGAAAGATTATGCACCACCAGTGGTTGTTCACGCAGACAATGACAAATCGGAAAACAAGAAGATAATACGCCGACCACCATCATCACCGTGTTATTTCATAGAAGGTGTCACCACTTCTGATTCCGATGATTCTGGCTACTCAGTTAACAAATACACTTATGCGTGAAGACTAGTTTAGTTATGTATTATGTCGAATGTTTGATTTTGATATATTAATCATATCGGTTACTTCAGTAGTGCAGACGTACATGCACCTACCATGTGGTCTGGTGACATCTTTTGTAGTAGTATGTACCGTTTATTTTCATGCAGTGCCTTAAAAAAGTGTGGGTTTGTATTGAAGTACTATATGTATTAGTGTTTTTTTGAAGAAGCATGTCAATTTCAATAGGTTTGTAATATATCTATTCACTCAATGCAGAATGTTATGGTTATTCGTATAAGAATTTGTTAGGCCTCATTGAAGATGGTAACAACACATTTATCTTCAAGTCTGGTTCAACAAAAATCAATGCGTTCAGTTGCTATTACATGGTTACCTACTATCCGATGTATTTGAACATACACAAATATCTTCTAACAGGAAGATATTTTCCTGTATCTGCTACTACAGACTTCTCAACTAATAACGTGTGAACTGCTTACATTATTGAATGCACATCACTAATCACATCTTACTTTTATGCCCGCATCAGATTCTCCATTTTGTAATGTCACAAACACTACACGAATCAATCAGTCAAAAAAGGATATCCTTCCAATGCGTTTAGTTCACTCCATTTTAGAACACCGTAAGTAAATGCTGGTAGTTGATTGGATAAGTTTGATTTCTTGTGCATTGAATCGTTCAATGTGGTAATAGGATGCAATCGTTTGTAGTGAAGAATTGATGTTTAACAACTTAATTAAAGATACTAGTTTTGGGGAGCATAGTCCCGTACATACACATTAGAGGGGGATTGGTACAGGCGCAACACTTAATGGATAGGAACAGATGGGAGTGTAATAAATGACAGTTACCAATCATGTCACATTTACTCACTTTATCTAACAGACTTTTGTCGCTTTAAGATTTCAAATGCACCGGCATACAACAGCGAAGTGAGATCTTATTTATCTCTTATCCATATTTATATTCATCCCCATGTGTGACATCTGCAGTAGTTCTATCTGCTTTTGAACATATATCTTACACCTTTTGCGCTATGAATTAGGTAATCTTCGAACTGCAGTTTTGATTAACATCAACCACCCAAAATATACGGTTTTGTTTCATTGACATTAGCAAATCATGGCATAACCATCAGATTGTCAAACAAACACAATAGACTGCTGATTATGGATTGGAGACATTAGTAAACCTCGGCATAACCAGTAGATTGTCAAACAAACACAACAGACTACGGATTTTGTTTAACTTACATTAGCAACCCACAACATAACTAGCATATTCTCATACAAACACAACAGACCACGGATGTTTAACCCTAAGTACACAACTGCAATCATCAGGAGATTGCTACAGCATACCACCCAGCAGTACTTATAGTTGAGCAAACCATGCATACTCAGATCTACTACAAAAGTAGTACACATCGACCATTGTTTGCCTAATTAAATTATCCAACAATGAACATTTCACGGGTTAGTCTCTCCTTCAATTGCACCATTGCAACAGATCCATTTTATGAAGCTTGACTACTATCAATGTTAGATGGTCTGCTCGAGCTTGGATCGGTGTCTATGTCCTCGTCGTTGGTGGGGATGAAATATGGAGAAGATTCCGGCATGGCGAAACATGGATCATCGAAATTGCTTAATCTTACATAATTATTGAGTGCAAAACAAGCATTCACGATCTTCATTTGCTTCAACAATGGATAACTAGGTACCTTTCGTAAGATTTGGCACCTAGCCTTCAACACCCCAAAAGATCTTTCTATAGCTGAACGTAGAGAAGAGTGTACGTTGTTGAACGTTTCCTCCAGACATCTTGGGTTTTCGGCCCTAAACTCGGATTGATGATAGCGCACTCTTGTGTGTGGCGTCATAAGTCCTTCACGGTCCAGATATCCCTTGTCGCCAAGGAAGTACTTTCCTACAAATACGACATCAGATCAAGTTACAATGCAACATGCATTCACTACATTTAGGATTACCGATTAGAATTTATGACTATACTTCAATACCTTGAGGAAGCTTGGGAAACTGATGTGAAACATCATTAATTGCGTTCAAATATACTCTCGTGTCATGCACCGAGCCTTCCCAACCGGCACAAACGAACACAAAGAGCATGTCGAAGTCACACACGGCTAGTACATTAGTAGTACTAGTAACCCCTTTTCTATTAATAAAACACATTTTGTCCTTCTCCGGTACCGTCAGCTCCACATGGCACCCGTCCAACGCACCAATGTAGTCCTAAAAGGAAATGCCATATCAGTCGATACATTATGATGATAAAGTGTGTTGTACTCAAATGTTGGTCCACTTGTTAAGCTTGAACGTCGGGTAATATTTCTGATTGTTGCGTACATTTTCCGGAATAGAACGAAACTTCGAGTCCCTCAGTTTGACAATATCTTTCCCTAACCGGCCACATGCCTCAAGGATATCGCCGAAATGTATTGATATTGATGACCCCGATTGCTGGAACCGTTCCATGTTGTCTCTGTTAGCCACATGTGGCTCAACGTTCTAAGAAACCATGCCACTCTTTCCTTGACGCTTATATACGCTTTTGTACTGATATAGTATTTGTATTCGAGGACATGAAACAAAGCTAGAAATGTGTCCCTGTTCATACGTAATGCGTTAAAACAACGAACGGGATGACCATCCAACAACTCATTCACTCAAGACCCACCGCTCAATGAAGAAGTGTGCATCGGAACCCTACTTGGAGTCATTAGCTGTTGTTCTAATTGTTGAAAGTACTGCGATGCTTGTTGCTCTATGCGTAGAAGATTCAGGCGCATGGTGGCACAAAATTCTCTAAGTTTGTCCGGATCATGTGCAATTACAGCAAACGCATTCTGGAGTTGTGTTCAGACATAGAATTCATCATTCATTAACAAAAACACCAAATATGATGAACACTAAATGAAACTGTAACATTCATATATGAAAAGATAATATATGTCCAACACACACCTCGTATGTTCACTCAAATAGCACACTATGTCTTTCATACAACATTACTAACACAGACTGTTCTATGCAACAGATATGCATGTCACACTCAAGTTGCTTTTGATTGTAATTCCATCTTCATCCTGATTACATCCACAATTTCATCATCTTTCAGAACCTGAAACAGATCTCTAAAGTTATAATCCTCTATTAAAGAGACACCAAACCTAAACTCAAAATCTATCAGACCACCTACACTCTTAAGTTTTTGTACTGCCTGAGACTCAGTCATCTTCCCTTCTCTCTGCCTCATCAGCGTGTAATTCGGTCAGTTGCTGCCCATAAGCATGTCCTCAATATGATTTGAAAGAGATAAATTATATGCAAGTTTCTTTTCTATGAATGCAAGATACAGTTTGTCGATATGCCCATTACGCTCACACAAGGCACATGTATGTCTCTTCCTTTTGTTTGAGGTCCCACTAGTTTCATATGTGTCAGCGTGTTCTATCCGTATATGCGTCAGCCTTAGCAGAAACATGTTCTGATAAGCCTCAGCTTGCTGAAGGATGACAAACTTTAGATAATCCCTAAAGTTGTCCTTAAACTTTCGATTAAGAGTTCGAATAACCTCGGCATTGCTAATCGTTTTGAACATCCTAACATCAATAACAAAATAAGTCAACATAATAACCACAACAACCATAGATATTACTTTAATTTGGTTGAACATAACCTCTAACAGTTTGGTTCACAAAAAGGTTCCCTTGGAACTCTGATGCTGATACTAACCTAGACCCTAATATGCCTTCTAATACCTCCGACGAGCAAAATGAAACACAAAACAAGGTCAACGACACCCTACTTCAAAATATAATACACCCCAACACGGCCTTCGCATGCAGCTATCCTACACCTACTTAGGTAGTCAACCTAGTAAAAAAAACACCCATGTTGTATACCAAAAGATGTTGCGCTACAGCCAACAATTTACTTGTTATCCCCATATCTAGCATAATAAACGTGACTAATCTAATCACGGATCTCATAAATGTCCACCAATGTCATCAACACTTCACGATGTCCCCTATCTGCTAACACCATTAAAATATAGGTTAATTCCCTTCTGCTTACACCATCAACACCCCTAACAATATCAGCAACCTCCTGCTCAGTGATAATTTTGTCTACTTTTTCAACCTCCGCCTGCAGTCCATCAATCACATACTTACAGCCGTCCAAAGTGTGGTCAAGTCCACCCTTCATCTCTCGCAGATCTTCAGCACTTACTGTACTTTTCCCCTTACTCCCCTTAGATTTCTTTTTCCCAATAGTTGGTTCCCTTTTTTCACCTGAAGAGGCTTCTTCTTGCCGCCATGCACACCCCCATCTGTAGTAGTTTCCATGAGCTCATCCCACTTAGCAGGTTTGTATTGATTCCCATACTGTGGAAGATAAGGGATAGGAATGCCTTGGCTGTAATTCATGTTACCATTTCCTGTATCCTCGGTGGTTGGCTTAATGGATGCAGACAACTGTGGAATGATTGTGTTTGAACTCCCAGCTACCAACCCGACATATGGTAAACCTTGGAATTATGATCCAACTAAACTAGCACCAATGGACGCCGCAGTAGGTACATCAAAAATAGGAGTAGTAGAGTCTCCCTCGAGGTCAACATATGGCTCTTGGATACGTTTGTTGTTTGAACTAACACCCCCGAAGCTGGAACTGTGTACTAAACTGCCAGATATGTCCATAGACGAACCACCACATCCGCCGCCAGAGTACTCAAATGTTGATGGGGGGTTCATGCTCAAATTGCCTTGTCCTTGACTGCTCTCACTCCCATTATTCTGGTCAGCTGTGTCATTATCATCTAACGCCTGTGGGAGTACACCTCCAGGAGTGAGTCTCAAATCACCATTAGCATATGATTGACCCCATATTAACTCCATTTCGTCGACTAAGTATGCTGGCCATTTTGAGTTATCGAGTTTAAATATGCCTCTGTTTTCCTGTTGGTAAATAACACATATCAGAATATGACATGGTAGCATAAACAATTTACAGATAATAAGAATCAAGGGTAAATGTGCTGATTCTGTGAGATATACCTGCGCTTTTCGTGCTATCCATTCCTCTGGGTAAGTGCAGCAATTCCCTTCCTCATTCCAACCAAGCCCAGTTTACTTGTTTGTCAACTCCTTCCATTTTCTCCAACCACCCTTAAGTGTGTCTCCTTTATTTTTACACTAATGTCGATCTACATACCCAGGACCGACCCTACGGTCATTAAACTTCTCCGTCACATTGACCCACCTATGCTGAAATCCAACTAAAGAAACACCCCGACCTAGTTGTATTTCTGCCTCCTCTACCAGTAGTTGAATCTAAAGTTCCACATCAGCTCTACTCCACTCATGTTTCGGCCTTCTAATTTTCTCATCACCACCCTCAGACAACTTTCCCTTCCCCTTGTCACCATCATTTTTTTCACCATGACTAGATGGTAGCAAATGCAGAAGTTGTTCAGGATCACTTATATATATCTATCAATACTCACTTTACGCAAGAACAAACATATTAACCAGGCCTAACAACGCAGAAACCAAGATACATGCACACCGACTGATCACAGAGTGTTACCAACAACACACAAATTTAAATTACGATTTTGCCCAAGTGCCAATCGTAATGGGAATATAAAACTCGGCAAAGCAATATGATAAACTACACGTATGGACATGATTTGGATCTGTAACACATGTTCACACATGGTAACAGATGTCAAATTATCCCCACATTTGCACAGAACATCATAAAAACAGAAACAATCGGCCGATGTGGTTACCTGGTACCTCGGTAGCCGGAAAATCAATAAACTGCACCCAAATTTCAGCATCGAAGTTAGAATAGTATACGAATTGGGGAAAATACATGTTCAACAAAAACTGAGCTGTACCTACGATTCACCGATTCTGATTCATAAGCCTGCTCGCCTACATGTCCAACCATGAATCTGAAATTGCAAAAGTGTTAGTTCTGCGTCAATCGTCACATTTTTTTAAAAAAAAGTACCAAAGAGGAAGCTTACTTGGCGTGCGCAAATGGAAGAAGTGTTTGGTGCTTGTATTTAACAACGAATCATTCTCATAGTTGTGGATGAGGTAGTTGAAAGCAGAATGGATGAAGTAATTGCTTGACGAGATTGATACCGGTTAATTAATTGAGGAGATGGTAATCCCAAATTGATTATGGTAGTTAAGTACAGAAAGTCTGTACGACGAAAGTAGGGTTTGTCGACAATTGTTCTGTGTTTTTTTTTATATATAAACTTGTCATACTGCATATATAAAAACCTAACCATAGGCGCCGAGATTACATCACAGTCATAGAGTTACACACATTACCGCTATTAGTCTTAAAACTTAATTCGAAATTCAGGTCACAAGCCTGATAAACAGCAGCAGGGATATGATCCCTTTTCCAAATTTTCCATTCAACAGATGGATTGAAAATCTTTGTAACTAAGAAAGCAGGAAATTGTTTAAATTCAGAATTACAAGAGTACAGCTTGGTGGAGCTCATTCTTTGGAATCCGGTTGCTAGTTTCTGGAATTGGCGACCTCTTTCCCGGTTGTTGTTGAGAATGTCGTTGCAGGTCATATAGGATTCCTGATTGTTGATGATGATGTGGATTTTGGAGAATCCTTCTTCGGTAGCCAGTTCAATTCCTTTTGCAATTGCTTGAATCTCCATCTCATGATCTTGTGATTTCGTGAAGGTCTGGATGTTGAAGGCCACTCTTGGCTTGTGTACATAATCAATGAGAGTACCTCCCGAGGCTGTTGAGACTCCTTTGTGTCTGTTTACAGAAGTTACAAGTAAAATTTCATCTTGTAATAAAACCATAGCAGCATCATTCATAATCTGTTGAGTTGAACTCATCATTTTAGAGTGATACATAGCAGAAAAATGTAAATTGGATTCAATACAATGCATAACCGCCAATTCAGGATTGTGTTTGGCTTTGTTTCTCCCATCATAAATAGCCCAAATCGAATTGGCTATCATAGAGAGTTTCAACTTAGACCATCTTTGAGCTTTGTGGATCAGCCAATCTTGGATAGCTCCACTTCTGTAACCTGGAATATCACCAGGATTCACTAGTTTGTCCCAGAATTGACTACTAGTCCAGCAGAGAAATATGGCATGGGTATCCGTATCTGTGTTACCACAAAAGTGGCACTTTCCTTTTCCCCCAATTCTTTTTGCTATATTAGCCATACACGGGAGCTTGTTATTTAGAAATTTCCATAGAAGAAGTTTCACCCTAGGAGGGCATAATTTGTCAGAGACCCTTGAGATAACACCAGGGGCCTCGGTTGGTGTTGGAGGAGTTGGTCTCCTTCTTGTTGTCTTGTAGCAGCATGTAACCTTGTTTTACTGAATATTTTTATCCGTGGAGTAGTGCCAGATCCATTCGTCTTCCTTCTCAGCATTAAAGCGGCTCTCAAGGATGTCTGTTCTGTCAATGTGGAGGAAGTTTCGATTAATAATCTCCCTATTCCAAGACTGTCCGTCCTCATTCATCAGGGTTCTGACTTTCAGATTACTCCTTCTGTTTCCAATTGGGGAGATGATCTTAAAGTTGCCATCTCTGGGAAGCCAAGGAGAGTTCCAAATTTGTCTCAATCCCATTTCCTATTTCCTTTCTGAGCCTCATTCTGATGAGAGGCATACCTGAAAATATGGATTTCCAGATGGGGCTATCTTTTTTGGAAGTAGTGGCTAAAAGGATAGAAGATGAGGGATAATAAATTGCTTTTAGGATTCTAGCTACCAGAGTATTTGGGTTTTTGATAAGGTTCCAAATTTGTTTGGCTAAAAGAGCTTGGTTGAAGTCCTTAGTAAATCTGAAACCTAATCCTCCATTTTTTGTTACAGATCTGCTCCCATTTTGTCCAATAGAGGGGTTTTTTAGATGAGTTCCCAGCCCACCAGAACTGAGCTATCATTGAATCAATTTTCTTTGTGATATGGTCTGGAATTCTCAGTATAGACATAGACAGGGGGGTATAGCCATGAGCACACTGGTAGTAAGAACTGTCTAGCAGCTTGGGACATGGGCCTATTCCAGTTATGGATTCTCTTCCTGATCGCATCAAGAATGTAGCCATAGGCTTCATTCTTTTTCTGCCAATTTTTGTAGGGAGGCCCAGGTATTTTTTGAAATGGGTAATCACTTGGACATTCAAAGCATTTGCCATTTGGGTTTTAGCTTGCAGGTTTACTTTTTTGCTGAAAATGATTTCTGATTTTTGGTGGTTTATTTCATGCCCAGAGGCTTTTAGGAAACTGAAAAGGATATTGGCCAGATGGTTAACATTTTGAGGAGTAGCAATCCCATAGAGAATCATGTCATCTGCAAAGGATAAGTGGGAGATGGGAGGGGTGGCATTGTTGACGCTAATACCTAGGTAGAGGTTATCACACATGGCTCGGTTGATGGCTCTGGAAAGAGCTTCCTGGGCTAGGATGAAGATGAAGGGGGACAGGGGATCACCTTGGCGAATCCCCCTTTGTTGGATAAAAGGTTTGCCTGGGATTCCATTAATAATGACCGAACCTTTGACTGAGGAGATATAGTTCATGTCAGGAACTCTCCAATGATCAGGAAATCCCATGGCCTTGAGCAGGTCATTTATAAAAGTCCACTCCAATCTATCATACGCTTTGCTTAGATCAATCTTACAAGCAAACAGAGGTTTTTTTGTGGCTTGGGACTTTGAAATTCTGTGATATAATTCTCCTGCCAGGATAATATTGTCAGAAATAAGTCTATTTTTGACAAAACCTGATTGATTTTCAGAGATGATATCAGGGAGGATTTTGCAATCTATTGGCAAGGACTTTTGTAATGATTTTATAGGTGAAGTTGCACAGGGCTATCGGTCTGAAATTGTTTAGGTGGGTGGCCCCCGGGGTCTTTGGGATGAGGGTAATGTAATAGTCATTGAGAGAAGGAGGGATTGGTTGGCCATTGAGGATATTTAGGGAAACCTGGATGACTTGTTTTCCAATGATACTCCAGAAATGCTTGTAGAACTTCCCATTAAAACCATCGGTCCAGGAGCTTTATTCGATCCTAGGTTCTTCACAGCCAGGAGAATTTCATCTTGGTTATACTCTAAGGTTAAGGAAGCCTTCTGATCTTCATTGAGGATGTTGCCCACTAGATTACAAAAGGGTTCAGAACTGTCTAAGTTGGTGGCCTTAAAGAGATTCTGAAAATGAGTGGTGGCAGTATTATCAATCTCCTCCCAAGTGTAAACCATATTCCCATTCTCTTGCTCCAAACCAAAGATGGTATTTTTCTTTTTGTTGGCTGAAGCTTTGGAGTGAAAATAAGCTGAGTTTTTGTCCCCTTCTTTAAGCCATTTGTCCCTAGCTCTTTGCTTCCACCATAACTCCTCTTTATATTGGAGCATTTCGATCTCAGAAAGCAGTCTTTTCCTATTTGAGATGATTCCAGTGGTCTGTCTAACAAGGTTAATCTTGTGGAGCTCTTTGGTTTTGCTCTTGATTTTATTCCTGACTTTATAGATGTTCCACCCTTTCCAAGCTTGGAGTTTCTTTCTACAAGTGTTGATGTTTTCCAAAAAGTTATGGTTATTAGGCCCCCAACAATCTGTAACAATTTTTTTGCACTTCTCCTCCATTAACCACATGTCTTCAAATCTAAAAATGTGACCAGGTTTTTTGTGGGAACCTAGAAACTTAATGAGGATAGGGCAGTGGTCAGAATGCTCTCTAGGGAGATGTTGGACAGACAGGAGAGGAAAGAGGTTTTGGGCATCTGTGGAGATAAAGACTCTATCTAGCCTACTAACAGAAAGGTAAGGATCTGGTTGACAATTGGTAAAAGTGAAAGGGGAACCAATGAAGCCCGCATCAATAAGCCCAGTATCCCTAATAACTTTCTGTAACACCCCAACCGCTAATCCTATGCTTACCGTCTAATCGTCCTATTAATCCTACGAGTTCGCAGCGGAATTATTACATACTTACTACGGCGGGTGAAACAATGCCGCTAACCGCCCATACGGCTAGCTAGGCTACTAATACTTACAGTCACGGTCTGATGAACATAATGTACCGAGCTACTAAATTACTTACCAAAATAACATATGCCGAATACTTACATCCTGGATCACCGAGTATTTAAAGTATATTCAGTTACAATCTTTCAAGCTTACCAAAAGAATGAGTTTCTAAAGCTACTCATCTATACCAATGCTCCTTTCCCAATATCCAAAAAGGTGTACCCCATGGTACACCGGCTAATCAAAAACTGTAGCCGTGTACTACTTAGTACACCCATCTCAAATTCATTGTTTACAACCAAAAAGAAGATATAAGAAATGAAAGTAGATCTTCACATCTTCATCAATCTCGAGTACCTGCGTGTAGTAAAAATGGTGCCCCAAGGGGCTCAGCAAAAGCTGCATATGGACTCCGCATATACCGCGTGCTAGCTAGGGCACGCCGACTATTTGACGTCCACTAAACATGCCATCATTAATCATACATACATGCTCTTCATACAATATACATGCTATACAATTCATTACACAATCAAGGCAACATTACAAGTACACATCTTACTTACCTTCACAAGGTTAGCCAAATTATGCATCCGGGTTAATCGGAATGCTTTACTCTTTACTCATTACTTACTTCTTCTTACTTACAATTACTTACTTCCTTTTTACTTTACTTACTCATTCTTACTTACTTACTTATACTCAAGTCAAGTCGTCGGGACCTCCGGCCTTGGGGACTACACCGTCCCACATCCGGGATTTACTTGACTCACTAATCCGGGATGCTACCCACTTAAGGGATTTGGGTCGCGGACCAGTTTAAGAGTCAGGAATTGGAGCCAACCTCTCGTGACTCCGCATCCTCACGCGTGGCCGAAGCTATATCGGACTTCTACTCATTCCAATTTAATTACCATTTTAAGTTAGGATGGTTAGCTTGTTAGGAATAAGTTAGAAGTCCAAACACAATAAATAGCGGTCACGGTACAATACAACATACATACACACATTCATATCATCCATACATTTCATGAAGTATACAAACTGAGAATTAAAGAAAGTATACAACATCATACAACACTACATATTCACAAGTATGCATATTAACTCTGATTCGTGCATTTATCTTATTTGGTGATCAATTAGCACACAACACACAAATCAGAGTAACCAAGATAGCATACGGGGCATGAGGAATCCATACCGTTCACCGTTGTCTGTAATTCCAAACGTCCTTCGGTGTCACAAATCAAATCCTATTATACACATACAATCAAATGATTAATCTAACTATCATTACTTAACTCATACTTACTATGTCCTTACCCTTCTTACACTTACACTTTACTCACTTACTTTTCCTTTACCTAAGTTTCTATCTTCTTACTTAAGGTTCACATGCCTACACACATGTACATATACATATATGTATGGGTATACATATACATATATATATACAATTATTATTTAAATTAAAATATATTTTTTTTTTGTCAGGACCGGACTTGCGACCGACCTTGGCAAGTCCGGTCCATTCCAGTAGGTTTCATCGGGAAAATTTTTGGTCCGACCGGACTTGCATGTCCGGTCGCAAGTCCGGTCGATTCCAGTAACATTCTTACGGAAAATTTTTCTGCTCGACCGGACTTGCAAGTCCGGTCGCAAGTCCGGTCGATTCCAGTAGCATACTGACGGGAAAATTTTCTGCTCGACCGGACTTGCAAGTCCGGTCGCAGGTCCGGTCGATTCCAGTAGCATACTGACGGGAAATTTTCTGCCCGACCGGACTTGCAAGTCCGGTCGATTCCAGTATTTGCATTTTCTGTTTTCAGCCCTCTCTTTTACCCATTACTTCCCCATTGTTCCTACACTTATTCCCACATGTTATAACATTATTTAAACCTCCTAATGCACCCTAGTTCATTTCCTAACTCCTTACACAATTTTATACTCATTCACTCATCTAATTTTCTAAGTTTCAACTCAACACCCACACTAGTTTGTTCCTAGTTGTCTTATGCTACAGATTTTGACACTTACACTCCTCTTCTACATCTCCCTCTTCTAATGTCATTTTTTTAGCACCTCTAATGCATTACAACTTCATTAACTATCTCTCCCAATCTTCCCTCTATCTATCTATCTCAAAATCTGTTGCAACATATATCTCTCACCTTAGTCACCTAGTTTAATTCTCTAAGTGTTCTAATCCTAGGCAAATTTTGCCATAGTCTCCCCTATAATTTTATACTCTCACCACATGTTCTAGTACACATTTCAATTCTTATCTCACCTGTTTCAACAACCAAGAATATACAAGCTCCCATTCATAATACCAATACCAAAACAACACTAAAATTTCCTGCACTCAACAATTCCATTCCCAATCTGTTTTACAAGTTTTAAAAGTGTTCTTTAAGGTTTAAAACCTTGTTTTCTCCATACACATTACACTACTATCACATTATCGTTTTACAATACCAATTTTCATTACTAAAAATCTGTTACATATACAAATATGTACCAAGCTACACAATGAGTATTCTTACCTTGTTTTCCTTCTAGATTTTCTTCCTCTTCTTGTTTCTTCTTCCTCCTCTTCTCAACGGTTACAGCACTCCACAATCTAAACTACCACCCATTCACATTCACAATTTTAATACTAAACTCACCCTAAGCATTATATAAGCTCTAATCAAATTTCTAGGGTTTAGGAATCTCATTACCTCCCAAGGGTTATGAAGTACTTGGAGCAGCTCAAGAACAAGGTTCCCCACCTTCCAAAGGAGCCAAAATCGGCTGGGTACAAGAGGGGCAAACAAGAGTTTAACTAGATTTTCGTTTTGCCCATAAAGCTAGGAAAAGATGGAGTTTTCAAGAAGATTTTTACCTTAGAAGAACAAGGAGAGCAAGGGCCTTCTAATGGTGGTCTTGGAACTCCAAATGGGACATACCCAAAAAACGAAAGTGGGTGTTTTCGAATTTTGGAAAGATGAAAGTGTAGCTCTTGAGGAGAGGATTACAATGGTGGTATTTTTATAATTTTTGGAAGAGTGTGGAGAGAGTTACAAAGGAGAGAAGGTGAGTTTTGTGTTGTTTTTCTTAAGCCTCCATGGAAATCGTGAGGTTGAAGAAAGGAAGAAAAGAGAGGGTGTTGGTGAGGGGTTCTTACGTGAGAGAGAGGAGGGATGAGTGGGGAGAGAGATTGTGAGAGTAGTAAAAGTGAGGTGAGTTTACTTTATTATTTTTGTTTTTAGTTAATAAGAGAGTGTGAGTGAGTGTGTGAGAGAGTGTGAGAGGGGGGGAAAAAGAGCCCATCGGCTAGCATACACACACACACACAATCTTCACTTTTTATTTTAAAAGTGGACACATAAGTTTTAGTTATTTATACTTCTACCCCACAACTTCCCGTTTTTGACAGTTTTTATTAATCTCTCGTTTTATTGATTTTTTTTATTGGTCCTACAGCTTCACTAATATTTATTAATGAATATTTAGTTGACCAAAACTGTTACGAGTCTATTTGACCCGCTTAAAGACACGTTTTCCCGGTTACCTCGAAAAACGTGCTTTAAGGTTCGGTAATGTTTTTAAACCGTTTTAAAGGTCCGTTTTCTTCGGGATTTGTTCCCTAATAATTATTTACACTTAATTAAGCCTCTAAATTACTTATTAGCCTAATTAATCACTATTTTTAATTACGGGGTATTTCACTTTCCTAAAAGGAGCCATAACCGAATCACTCCTAAGTCTACCACCTTCTTTTTCCTTCTCAAACATAATTTGATTGAAGTCCCCTGCTAAGATCCAAGGGATCCTAACTTGATGCCTAAGCGCAAGAATCAATTTCCAAGAAAGATATTTTAAATTCCAATTAGCCCACCCATAAAAACCCGTAAAATGAAAAGTATTCATACCTGGGAGAGTGACATCCACCGCTATGTGTTGGGAAGATGAATTGACTAAGGTGAGAAGAACCTCTTTTTTCCAGAGTAAGGCAAGGCCCCCACTTCTTCCTTTACTAGCAACACTGAATCCATTATACAGAACCCACTTGCTCAAAATTTGATCCATATCAGCAGAGGATCTATGGGTCTCCATTAAGAAAACTATCTCAGGTTTGTGGGTTTAAGTAAACCCGAAACCCAAGAAACTGCCTGGGGCCGACCCAAGCCCCGGCGTTGAGGGTTTATGCAACTCATTTGGGTGGCAGCCTTGCTGACTAGCAAGGTCTGCCTTAATGAGGGAAGTATCTTCAGATTCAGACTCCTCTATTTCATCCCCAAAGGATTGGGGTGATCTAATCATCAGAGGCTGGGCTTTCAATACTTTCCTTTTTTTGAAGAGGGTTTTGGAAGGGCCAAGAAGGGAGGAGGGGTGTAATTTCTGTTTTCCAGGTCTTTGGGCAATGAGATTGGCTTCATCAGAATGGGCAGGGATAATCATGGCCTCAGAGGAAGGCCTTGTTTTAACTTCAGCTTCTTGCAAAATTTGACTAATAGTGATGGGCGGATTTTGATTAATAGACTCAGGGCTGTTGGGTTTATCTTGAGCATGTAATCCAAAATCAGAAAGGGCAGCATTCCAGTCGAAGTTTTGGTAGATCTGATTATTCTGAGAGGGTTGAGGAGGGTTTTGGGTTCTTGGGACTCCAGAAGCTTGAACAGAAATCTGAGGGGTTAAATTCCCAAGGATAGGATGATATTGAGAGGGGGGGATTTGTTGAGATGACAGGCAGTGAGGAGTGGGCTGGGTAATAACAGGTTGGGAAATGATCTGGGTGGGTTGATAAGGTCTGAAATTTGAAGCTTTAGGAAGAAGAGGGATGTTCAGAAATTGAGTGGCTGGGTAACAAGGGGGCACAGGGTTGGGCGGGATGGCTCTTAGAGGTGAAGGAAACAAAGGTCTGTTAAAGGTAGAAGGGGTAACAGTTCTTGGATTGAAGTTAAGATTGAAATTATGAGGGGGATTCATGGCCAAAGACAGATCAACATTGATTCTGGGAGCATATTCGGTAGATAAGCAAGTAATTGGGGCAGCTAACAGATAATCATCTCTTATGAGCCCTTCGGCCTTCCATTGTTGAAAAAGAAGATCTTCAGAAGCTGGGGATAAGAGGCTAGCATTTTCAGCCCTCATCCAAGGACCAAATTTGTCAGCATCTTTTGGATTATTCTTGATCACTTTACATTCATTCATCATATGGGTGAGTTTACCACAGATATAACAGAAACTAGGTAGATTTTCGTAGGAAACCCGACACACTCTTTTTGTTTGACCAGTAGTGACTAACAGCACTCTACACAAGGGTTCGTCCACAGGAATTTCTATCCTGAATCTGAGAACTCTAGAGGTCATGGGATTTACCTTATCCGGAACTTCGATGAATTTTCCTAACCTCTGGGCGAGAAGGATAGCTGAAGGTTTGTTGCAGAAACCAATCGGGAGACCATGAACACCAGCCCAGATCTTGATAGTTCTCGGGTTGTGCTCTGCATAGCTAAGCAAAGGATTGAGAGGCATCAAAGCTAACAAACGGTTCTGAAAATGCCAAGGGCCATTCGAGAGGATGTGGATAGCTTTATTGTCACTTGAGAACATGAAGGAGAAGCAGTTGTACTCGACTTCATTGACTCGGAGGTAGGGTTTGGGCTTCCATATTTGAGTCATGAAATTTAGCATTTGTCTGGCATGAATTCGATTTGGGTGCCAGACCTTGCCAAAGAGGGATTTTTTGATATCTGGGTGAGAAGGTTCGATTATAAGCGGTTCTGTATTAGAGCTCTCCGATTCAGCAGGATGAAGATTGAGATTATTCCAAATGTTGATGATGTTCTCCATATTTGGTTTCAGTCTATCAGAGAAGCAGGTTTTCGAAACGGACGAAAGGGAAGAAAGTCGAACAAGGAGATTTCTCATATCATATATCAAAATATATCTAACTCTAATTATCTTTCTCCTGTAGCTAATAGAAAGAATTTCTACTGCAAGAGATGGATTATCTGAAGATTTAGCATCAGAGAATTCAAGAATTAGGTCAGAAGATCGAGGGATAGATCTACCTCCACTATTTGATCCAACCGGTACCAAGCTTCCTCCTCTTCCAATTTCTTTCTTGCCGTGTTGTTGTCGACTCTGCTCACCGGCTCCAATTGACTCCAGATTCGACATCCGCCCAGACTGCGTGCTCCGTCTCTCGGTCTTCCTCTCACAATCTCTTTCCTCACATTGAATACTCCCCTCCTCTCTCGACTCATACTCCAAATCTTCTGCAGGTCTAGCACAAATCTGTGCAAATAGCTCATTATGAGCTATAATCTTCCTCTCATTGGCCGGAATTTCAACGAGGAAGAAGAACGGGTTAGGGTTTCTTGTAGCGCGTGGGGGCGCGTACTTTGAAACCTTTTCTCTCTCTCTTTTTTTTGTCATTTTGCGTTTTATTTCTATGCACGTCACATACTTAAATTGTTCTGTGTTCATCGTAGATAGTTGACAATGGATTACAGTCAGGGGTAACACCCATGACAATCGAGAACAGTCAGGGGTAACACCGTAATTGGACTAGATTATTTTTCTACTCACTTGAGCTTTATCCCCAAACGCAGGGTTGAGCTGCGTTGTCTGATTTCCAGCTTTTTAGCCCATTTGACTGTGGTCCACATTCGCCTCTCAAACAGATTAATCTGCGCGATTCAAGACATGCCCGCGATTCGTTGGGATAGAACGGCCCCTAAACAGAAAACTATTATAGGGCCCGTTCGATATCTGCATTCTGCAGATTAATCTCTTTGCTGAAAAAGTAGAGGACAAATGGCTGTTTTTAGTTGGTTTAAATTTAACCAAATGTTAGCTTTAGTCCACATGGCAGCATGTAATTCCTTAACTACAGTTATATTTAGAGAGCTTTATTTTTTCGCAGCATTTGCTGCGTTTGGAAGCTCTGGGCGAACGGACCCATAGTACCAAGGAAAATAAAGGTTCTCAACGAACTGGGCCTTAGGGTCCGTTCGCCTGTGGCGAGCAAACACAACATTTCCTGCGTTATTATTAATCTATGTGCGGTTAACCAATGAGAGAACCACAATTACTTTATTGGTAGGGACAGATACATATTGGGTTCGTTTGGGGACAGCTGCTCGGGGCTGCTGTTGGGTCCTGCTGCTGGAAATTGAGAAGTTGTATGCTGATGGTTTTATAGAAGCTGTCAGCTGCTAGTTTTGGTGTTTGGTGGAACGTCTGCTGATGGTTTTAAAAAGTAGAGACAATTGTTAGGTCTTGCTGCTGAAAATTGAGAAGCTGTCAGCTGATGATTTTGCAGAAGCTGTCAGCTACTGGTTTTGGGTGTTTGGTGGAACCCTGCTGATTTTAGAAATTGAGAAGCTGTCTGCTGCTGGAAGCTGTTCCCCAAACGAGCTCAATATAGGCAATTGATGTACAACACGTAGCACGAAAAAGTGAAGAAAAACTGGAAAGTCTTCAGCGAACGGAGCCTTAATGGTCGTCACACTCTTCACTGTCCTCCGGCGTTCATGTTTCTTCAACCCTAGGATTGATTTTTCGTCACTCTATATTGCTGTGGTTTGCTCACGATCTATGGGGAGGGAGCGGACGGCGAGGAATAATCGCTGTCGAAGGCTTAGCAAAATGAGCAGGTCGAGGAATTTGAGGAATGTTCGCAAGAGACTTGGGGCGAGAGATTTGAAGCAAGTGTGAAAAGGTGCAATTCATGGGGTATTCAAAAACCGGGTGAAGTCGCAACAACAAATTATCAGCCGGATAAGAATGATACATTAGTCCTGGAGCAGGATAAATCTGAGACGATGAGGGTTGCAGCGCAGATAGACAAATTACAAATTCGTTAACCTAGAAATGAAGGCGTCAAACAATGCAATGTGGTCGAAGATTTTGGTGTGATTGTATCCACCAAATTTGGGGAGGTTCAGGGTATATCAAAACACTGGCAATGGACATTCATCCGAGCTCTGATCGGATCTCAAATTCCGTATACTGTTGTGAGCAAGTGTGTTCAGGAAAAGTGGAACTTCGTCGAGAGGACATGGAGTGTCTTGGAGAATGGAGTGTCGTTTTTTTTGGCGCAACACACCCTCTAATAATGCTGTGGCAGACGGTGGAATCCAAGAGTCAGTCTAGAGTTCTAAAGCTTATCCTCCTCTCTGATCCTGTATCGTCTTCAAATATGGTTTGAGCAGATTTCTCAGTCGTGTTTGCAAGGATTGGGATACCGTGTTGATGGCGCTAGTGGCTAAAAACAAGATAGGAATGATCGATGGCTCGATTTCCATGCCGACTGATGACGAGACTAGGTTACGAGCGTGGAAACGTTGTAATGGTCTTGTAATGTCGTGGATCTTAAATGCCTTAGACAAAAGTCTCTGTGAGAGTCTAGTTTACAGTACTACAGCTAAGCAGGTCTGGGATGGTTTAATATCTAGATTCGATCAAATAGACGGGACAAGGAGGTTCAATTTAAAAAAGGAACTCTGCGATCTGGAACAAGGAACCGATACTGTTAATGCTTACTTTACAAAGTTCAAACGGATCTGGGATGAGTTGAGCTCCGTGATTGATCTCGTATGTTGCGATTGTCAAAAATCTGAAAAAATGAGGAAAACGTTGGAAGAGGATAAGATGATAGAGTTCCTCATGGGTTGAATGATACTTACATCTATACTAGAGGAAATATCTTGATGATGAAGCCTCTCCCTTCCATGGAAAGTGCCTATTCTCTGATTCTTGCAGAAGAAAGACAGAGGGAAAGCAACAAGAGAAAGAAAGGAGAAAGTGAAAGCAGCAGTTTTGTTAACACTGCTGATACTCACGCACCACAACAGCAGATCAAGTGGCAGCAGAACAAAGGACGAAAGCCTAGAGAAACCTGCAATCACTGTGGAAAGCAAGGACATCGAGAGGAGAATTGCTTTGCCAAGCACGGTTATCCTAATGGCTGGAGATTCGGTAAAATAAGAAGACAGCAGCTAACACTGTGAGTAGTGACAAGATGGATAATAAAGCTGAGTCTCCAAGTTCTTCAGGTTCTGGAGTAAGTATGCTACATTGCCACGAGAGCAGATAGATTTTTTGATCGGTTACTTGCAGAAAATGACAGTTGGCAGAGAGGAAAACTATTCCTGCAATTTGCAGGTACTGATTTGTTTTATACTTCTGATTCTCGTTGTCTGATTGCCGACAGCAGTTTTGGTAAGAATAAAAAAATCAAGTGGATTATCGACACAGGCGCAACTGATCATCTCAGTGGGATTAAAAGTTTGTTTAAAAATGAAACCACACTCGGAAGGAGTCATAGTGTTTCAATGCCAGATGGAAGGACTCAGATAATTGAGACAAGAGGAGATGCTACCATTGGAAAAAACTTGGTGTTGAGAGATGTTTTTTGTACCAAGCTTTGAGCATAATCTATTGTCTGTCAACAAATTCACTAAACAATTTGATTGCAGACTGATCTTTGATGATCGCTGGTGTATTGCAGGACCAACGATCGAATATTGAGACTAAGGTAGCTCAGCAGATCAATGGTCTCTATATCCTGGATACAGATTCGCTTGAGGATTTTCTTCAGCAGAAAGGTCAGAGTGACTTGAAGCAAAGCAGCTGCAGTTCTAGTTCTGTCAATAATAGTCTGTATTGGCATAACAGACTAGGTCACGCTCTTTTACTAAACTTCAAGATTTAGGTTTAGTCAAGAGTAAAGACAGTTTTGATATCTCTGTTTGTGACTCTTGTAATAAGGCAAAGGGCACAGATTACCCTTCTCTGTTTCTCAGACTAGGAGCGCTAGTTGTTTTGATTTGATACACATAGATACTTGGGGGCCGTGCAGTGAAAAAACCTATGACGGTATTCATATTTTTTGAGTATTGTGGATGATAAGAGTAGATGTTTGTGGGTTACTCTTATGAAGCACAAATCGAAGCTACGAGACTGTTACAGTCTTTTATTCTTATGATTGAGACACAGTTTGCAAAAAGGATTAAGGTTGTTAGATCGGATAATGCTTTGGTTGGGAGCTTCCAAGGAAAACATGGAATTTTTTGCTCAGAAAGGTATCTTGCATCAACGATCTTGCCCTCATTCTCCTCAACAAACGGCGTTGTTGAGAGAAAGCACCGACATATTCTTGAGATGGCAAGAGCTGTCTATTTCCATTCGGGAGTTCCTTTAAAGTTTTGGGGTGATTGTGCTTTTTGCCACCTATGTTATAACAGAATCCCATCTGTTGTTCTGAATAAACAGTCACCTTTCGAGTCCTCTACCATCAACCTCCTAGCTACGATATGCTGAAGACGTTTGGTTGTTTAGCATATGCTGCAAATGTCAAAGGACATAAACAAAAATTTGAACCTCGTGCATTTAAATGCATGTATCTGGGTCCTAGTTCCATTAGCAAGGGACATAAGCTTTGGAGACTAGAAGATGGCAAAGTTATCCACAGCCGTGACGTGGTTTTCTATGAGAATGTGTTTCCTTTCACGAACAATGCTCAGACAGACAAGTCATCCACAGATTCTTTATTTGTACCTCCATCTGATATTACTGATGATGATTCTTTTCCTCACAGTGGTTTACTCCCAGCACGAAGAGATAATCCCACTGCTGTTTCAGATCAAGGAGAGAACACACCAGTTATTAACACTCCTACTGTTTCTCTCGACATAACAGACACACCAGCTCCTGCTGTTTCTCTCGATGTGACAGACACACCAGAAATTCCTTTGGAGGTTGCTTTACCACTACCTCCTCCACTGTCTTCAGTTGATGCTCCTCAACAGATAAATTCTCTTCGTAGATCTTCTCGAAGACATCAACCTCCATCATACTTGGAGGATTTCTTTGTTGGAGAAACTCTTCTTTCACCGATGCATGATGCATTCACTCATATTCTCACTGATCGGTTATCTGCTACAACAGCACAGGCTTCTCAGCAATCTAAACTCCCTGTATTTTCTTTGACAGACATTACAGGAGGACAATCCCATTACAGTACAGCTTATATTGCTGCTTGTAAGACAGCTCTTACCCCTTTTTTGGCTGCAGAACCACGGTCATTCAAGGAAGCAGTTCAGTATCCTCACTGGCGTCAAGCTATGCAAGAGGAACTTCATGCTCTTGATAAAAATGGTACGTGGGATATCACTGATTTGCCCAGTGGAAAAAGGGCTATTAGCTGCAAATGGGTCTACAAGACCAAGTTGCGCTCTGATGGAACATTAGAACGCTACAAGGCTCGTCTTGTGGTTCGCGGGTTCACACAAAAACAAGGGATTGATTACACAGATACTTTCTCCCCTGTGGTTAAAATGACCACCATTCGAACCCTTTTGGCAGTGGCGGTTAAAAGGAATTGGAGCATTATACAATTAGATGTCAATAATGCGTTTTTACACGGTGATTTGGATGAAGAAATATACATGACTTTACCTGAAGGAATGGATTGTGATTCTCGCAAAGTTTGCCGACTTCGTCGCTCTCTCTATGGCCTCAAACAGGCGTCGCGACAGTGGTATGCGAAACTGACCAGTTTTCTTCAGACACAAGGTTATACCAGCTCCGATAATGACACTTCTCTGTTTACAGGAAGCACAATGGACTTGTTGTTCATATAGGAGTGTATGTTGATGATCTGCTAGTATGTGGGAGTGATTCTGCAGAAATATCCCGGTTAAAAGCTCACTTGGACAGTAAATTCAGAATCAAGGATTTGGGTAATTTACATTACTTTTTGGGTTTGGAATTTACTCATAGTCTTTCTGGATTAATTATTACGCAGAGCAAGTTCATTAGAGAGCTTCTAGATGAATTTGAGCCTGACGGTTTAAAACCCGTGGCTAGTCCACTTGATCTTGGCATCAAACTGCGGCCCTCTGATGGTACTCCCTTACCAGATCCAGAAGTTTATCGACGATTGGTGGGTAAACTCAATTACCTTACCAACACCCGGCCTGATTTGAGTTTTACTGTCCAGCTGTTGTCTCAGTTTCTTAAGGAGCCTCATGATGCTCACTTTTCTGCTGCCAAACATGTCTTGCGGTATCTACGTGGTACTATGGGCAATGGCATTCTGTTGAATAATCGTGCAGATTTTGGTCTTCGAGCTTATTGTGACTCGGACTGGGCGGCTTGTCCTCTCACTCGGCGCTCAGTTAGTGGTTATTACATACAATTTGGAGGGGCGCCTATTGCTTGGAAAGCTAAGAAGCAGGCCTGTGTTTCATTGTCTTCCGCTGAAGCTGAATACCGCGCTATGCGGAAGGTCACTTCTGAATTAGCTTGGCTAAGCAGATTATTGGCTGAATTGGGGATTGATTCTATTACTCCCATACCTCTCCATTGTGACAATAAGTCTGCGGTGTTCATTGCTACAAATCCTGTGGCTCATGAACGCACAAAACATGTGGAGATAGACTGCCACTATGTGCGGTAACAGCTCCAACAAGGTCTAATCTCCATTCGTTACATACCCAGCTCTTCTCAGCTCGCCGACATGTTTACGAAGACTTTACCTGGCAAACAGCATCGCCATCTTCCTCAGATGGGAGTTTGTTCTGGTGCATAGTTGTCAAGTCACGTCTCTGATTCTCAGATCCATGTCTTGCAGGGGGTGTGGAGATATAATATAATATAATAAGCTCTTTTCTTTTCTGCATAGTTATAATCTCGTATGTTCTGTCAGTTACCTAAAACGCTGCGCATTAGTTTTGCCAGCTGTTCTTTCTTCTTGTTCCAGCTACTATATATAGCTGTCTCTCTTCTCTCTGATATTAATAAGAATCGAAGTTCATATTCTCTCCACAGTTTCTCTCTTTATCTTTTCCCGCTAATCTTCATCACTCTGTATATCCTTACATACCCATAGTTGTCGATAATCTGACCAAACGAGATATCAATCTCGCTGAACTCAAGCTTTACAATCAACACCTACAATCATCATTGATCATGGTCCTAACCGACTGGTAAGTCAGACTTATCATCATGGTTTGATAGAACAAGTAAAAAGCAACTGATTCTGGGTCTCCTCATTGCGTGCCCTGACATTAGTAGCAACTGTCTGCTTAGCAGTATTTGGGTTTATTCATGCCATATGTGTTTAATTCAGGGGATTCTCACTTGCAACAAGCAAGTGTTCTTCAACAACAAAAACAGGAAACGTAAAACCAAAATGGGCTTATTATTATCGACCAAACTGGCCATCTACCAGTGTTTTTTTTGGTGGATACTACTACTACTACTACTACTACACTTAAGCGGTGAAATCCGATTATCTAATGGTGTTGAAATAGAATTGCATACATACATACACGTCATTATAAGATGTTCGATAGTTGTATCTTAATTATATCTGTATATATACAGGGAGTGTATAGATGATACTCATCTCCTTCATTCTCCCACTAGGATGGAACACAGCTGGTAGTAATCAAAATTTTAAGCAAATATGGGGAGCACCATAAGACAGAGACATGAGTAACACCGCGGCTTCTTCGACCTCACCCATCTTCCTTCTTCTACTCCTCCATTCACGTCTTTTTCTCCGTCTGAACTCCTCATCATCGTCGCTGCTGTGTCTGTTTATATTCTGATTATTCAAGTCGAACCCAGATCCCTTTTTTTTGAATCCCACGAATGGTACTACCTTCGTATTAAATTCCTCTTGATTGCCGACGCTAGTAGTAGTATTAGTGTTATTATCATCCACCACCACCGCAGCTGATGTTGTTGTTGTGGTACTGCTGCCGGTGCTTCCACTGTACGAGGTAGAAGAATAAATACAGCTGCTCTGATGATGATGATGATGATGATGATCCTTGTCAGTGGAGAAGAGGTGTTGCAGCTGTGTTACATCGTTGATTTTGGGTGTTGTTCGAGTATTGGATCGGGATGATGCTTTCCTCTTCCTGTATCTGATCCCGCAAGCGTTACATAAGGACTACAACATGATCATGATGGAAAATAAAAGGAATCAGTTTAAGATTGTAAGGTTTGATTCATAAAAAGAGAGTAGAACTGTGAAGGTTAGGGAAAATCTAAAGAAGATTTTGAATTACCCTGGGACCAGCAGGACCGGTTCTCCATAAGGGTGTTCTGGTGGCCTTGCAATCAACGCAGCATTTCGTATGATCGCTCATCGTTTTTTCTTTTTTCTTGCTTTCTACTGTTGTGTGTGTCCAATTGCTGGCCTGGCGTCAAGGAAGTAATGATGACTGGTGATTCGAATTGGATCACGCTCTCGAAGAATCACTGCTTGCTCCCAATGATCGAAGAGAATCCAGAGTTGATGAAATCTGAAGTTGGGAGGAAAAATGAGAAAGGGAGGTGATTGATCAGGTCAGGCCCAAGGGAGTATGAGATTCCTCCTCTTCCCTGCTCTGTTGTATTCCGTTTATACAAGAGATAAGATTGTTGGTTAATGAACCAACCAACGGCTGCTGCTGTCTATATAAATACAAACAACAGTTTGGGGTTTAAATTGAGGAATCAAGGGAAGGGGGTCGGTGATTAAACCACGAAAAAACAAAACCCTTCAGCCAAATGACAAAAACCCCTTTGTGTTCTTGGAGAAACTTCCAGCACTCACCACTCAGTCTGATGGGAGAACAAGGTCAGGGTCACACGGACACCCCACCCGTCGAAAGGAAAATGAAAGCCCATTTCTTTTGATAATTTCATTAGTTAGTAGTACCGGGTGGGGGAGCCGAAACTTGAACCGCAGACTGACGAGGACGTGTCAAATTCCAAGGCATGCTTATATGAATATGAGGCACACGCCGGTGTCTTTCTATCCACTCTCCACCTCGCGCGTGCCTGCGTGCTTTTGCGGCCAAAAAGGAACCTGAGAAGTGAGAACCTCATCCCCCCATCAGCTCTATCTGCTGACGTGCTGCCTTGTCGTTCGGTTTCGGTTGGGAGCAGAACCGGAACCGCTCTTTTATGGAGCAAAGTAGAGGATCATCGATGAATAATGGGCAATGGATGATGATCGCTCAACGTGGACGGATTCGGTGGACCCATTGTGTTACTTTGTTGGTCCGATCCAGTACTATCTTAAACCGAAGACTTCCCATTATCTTACTGGGCCTGTACCGGCCCCAATGATCGGTTTTTTCTTTCTATTATTTTCAGTTCTTATCATCATCTGTTCTATCCTATCCATCTCCCTAGATGTTAGTGGATCTGATAGAGCTGAGTACACGATTATATTGACTAATTAACAATCAAAGATTGAAAATGAAAACAACTTTAGGTTAATTCAATTATAATCAAATTAACTGAACTTAATTATGATATTCAAATCCAAATCCTGTTTGAGTTCGACTCATGTAGATTGTGCAGTGACAGTGCAAGTGTGCAATGACGGTGCAGGGACTGTGCTGTGCTGTGAGCTTGTTAAGTACCTATTGTAGTGGAATATTGTTGATCAAGCTGTTTTTGAACATTATTTTTGTTGACTAGGTGAAGGTGGACCACTAATGTAATTTGAGGAGGGATGGTGCAAAACGACGGACATATGTAAGTAAATAAATTTGACATATTGAGATGAAGAATTTATTAAATATCTTAATTACTGTTGGGTCATTATTTGTGTTGTGATGGTTCAATATTTGTCATGTTTTATGTTTGGAACAGTTGTCAACAATCATCGACTTACCTAATGGAACAGATTCATATTCATCGAGTACTACTAATGTTTTGTCTTTCAAAAGTTAAACGTCTGAACTGAACCACTTGTTGACTATGAAGATTAAAGTGCTTACTGAATTGATTTCCTCTGGAAACGATTCAAAAGAAATTAATATTTATTATGTTGCTTCTTGGAGTCTTATAATAACCTTAGTTGTTGACTTTGCGTTCCTGATATTACTTTTTTTCCTATATTACTAATGTACATACAATCTTTCCTTCTCGTTCATTGTTTGTTTCTAATATATAATATTGTCACATTGTAGATAGCTTCCGGTGGAACCCAGCTTCTGCCTGAGTCAGTTGCTTTTGGAAATGAGACTAATTGTAAAGCTCGTGCTAAAGAGATTGGATTAGGAGGAGCATCATCCTCATTAGCTCCCCTCATCGTTCATGAGAAGAAAGAGAAGGTAATTTAACCTACATCTGATGTTTGGAATCATTTCATTAAGATTGTTGTTGCTAAAAAAATGGTGAGTGTGTCCATTGTGAGAGTTTCTTGCAGTTGGGTGCAAATCTACTGGTCCTAGTTCTTTGGAGGCTCATTCACTTTATTGTTTTAAACGTTGTAAGATGGATTCCAAACAAATTGAGATGCGTTATGAATGTTGATAGAGTAATAATATATTGTAAATATGATGAAGCTGAGACAAGAAGGTTTATGGAACTTATTCTAAGGTTTATGGAACTTTCTTTTTTGTGTGATCTAGAATTAAATTTCATCTAGGTGAACGATAGCTACAGACATATTAGGTAGTTTAAGGAGGATAAACTAGCATTTACAGAGATTCGAAAATAAATGAGCAAATAATTTGCATCACAACTGATACAAGGCTGCCCCAATGCATAATTTGAGCTACATATCATTGACCGCTCATTATATAGACAAGGATTAGATTTTACATTAGAAGATATTAAAATTATTCCCGACAATCAACCATAAATTTGGAGTATATCAGAAAAAGCATCAAAGCTCGTCTAAGTAGGGTATAGAAAAAATATTCACAATTACAGTAGATAATGTTAGTGCCAAAGATCATGCTATCGAGTACTTCCAGAAAACGTAAAGATTTTGGGTACATGTGTGCTGATTGTAAATACATCTACATGAGATGTATTGCTCATATTTTGAAACTGATTGTTGTTGATGGTTTAAAGCACAAAAGGCTGTTGTCAAAAAGATTAGAATTGTTGTGAAATATGTGAATAAAATCACCACAACTGTTTGATAATTTCAAGCGTTGAAAGAGCAATGATTGAGAGTAAGGCATTGTCGAGGCTTGATGTCAACACTAGGTGTGATGTACAATGCATCATACAAATTTGATAGGGCCTTTTACATTTATGCAATAGATGAAGATAACTTCAACCATGAGATGTTGGATAGTAAATCTGGTTTTCTTAAAAGTGAAGAGTGGAATGTTGTAACAAAGATGATTATATTTCTTGAAAAAATTATGGGTTGACTAAGAAAGTCTCTGATTGTTCATATGTCACCGCTAACTTCTTCAGTGAAATCACTCAAGTAGCTATCGCCTGGAAGGGTGGTCTAGAAGTGATGATAGGTTGTTCAAATTTAAGGTTGTAAAGGTGTAGGAGAAATACGAGAAGTATTGGGGTGATTTTCAGAGAATGAATATATCAGCTTACACTGATTAGACTCTTGATCCACGACGTAAGCCCAAGTATGTTGAGTTTGTTGTCAAAGATATGCATCTGGAAGAGGGAACCAAATATGCAACCATGTAAGGTGTGGTCTTAATGAGATGTTTAAGTGGTATGAAGACAATGTTAAACATGCTCATTCAAGTGGTGATAATGACGCTTCTTCATTAGCAGCCCCAACTTCTTTAAATATCGAGTCACAAGTGACAGATTGAATGTGTGTGAGAGAAAAAAAATCATATTCAATTAGAGAAGGAGATGATATCTCGTCAGACTTAGAGAAATATTTGAAATAGGAACCATGAAAGGGCAAGGATGTGTTAAAGTGAAGGAAGCTAACAAGGAACAATTTCGTATCCATAGTGAGTTGGCTCGTGATGTATTGATTGTTCTTGTTTTCACTGTTGCATATGAGTCGGCATTTAGCACTGGGGAGAGTGTTCTCCTCTCATAGTCTTTTAGAACTCTCTACCTGGTGCTAAACGTCAACTCATATGTAACGGTGGAAATGTGAACAACCAATATATCACAAGATATCTCATCTAGAATGGGAAAAGTGTTCCTTGTTCAACTTCCACCATTTTAACACATCAAACTTGCCCTTCTTTGGCTCCTTTTTCAAGTATATGTTCAAGTCTGATAAGTTATCATCATAATCTATCATTAAATATAACTATTTTTCTCTTTCATACACTAAACCTATCACTTGGACTTGGAATTTGAAGAAGTTAGGGCTGTTAGTGAAAAAGCCTCATTACCACCACTTGAATGAACATGTTTAATATTGTTTCATACCACTTAAACATCTCATTCAAAGCACACCTCACATGGTTGCATATTTTTTTCCTTTTCAGGATCAAACTGATGTATATCTTCGACAACAAACTCAACATACTTGAGTTTGCGTCGTGGTTCAAGGATGCAAGCAATGTAAACTAACATGTTCATCTTTTGAAGATCACTCCAACACTTGTTGTATTTCTCATTCATCTTTACACTCATGGATATGAACAACCAATCATCACTTCTAGACCACCCTTACAACCATTCAGCTACTTGAGTGATTTCATTGAACAAGAAGTTATAGGTGACATACGAGGAACCAGGAACTTTCTTAGTCAACTATAAAACTTTCAAGAAATATAATCAATTTTCTTGCAACATTTCATTCTCCACCTCCAAGAAAACTAGAAGTATCATCCAACATCTCATGGTCAAAGTTATTTTCATCTATTGCATAAATCTCAAAGGCATCTCTCAATAATTTTAGCTGCAACTAAAATCAAATAAGTAGAATTCTACATGTTGCTCATGTTTAGCCTCTTCGGTGTTTTACTCTCAAACCTTATCATTTCAATGCAAGTCTTGAGCTTATCAAACCGGTTTGGTGACTTTTTTCATATATTTCACAAGTCTAATATTTTTGTCAAAATTTTCAGCCTCTTGGTGTTTTAAACCATCAATAACACATGTTCCCCAAATTTGTTTTTTAAGTACTAAAAAGCAACAACATTTGCATGATCTAGTGTAATTGTGAATATCTTCTCTATACCAATTTAGTAAGACGAGCATCGATACACTTTCCGATAACCTCCCCTTTATGGTTGTTTATTGGATATAATTGTGATATCCTGACCACATAATGAGCAATCAGTTACATGTAACTCAGATTATTCACTGAGGTCCAAGTATCAGTGGTGATGCAAAATCTTAGCTCATTTATTTCTAGGAACTCTTTCAGTGCTATTTTATCATCCTCAAACTACCTAAAATGTCTCTTGCAATTGTCTACCTAGATGACACTTAAATCTAGGGCACGTAACAGAGAATAAGTTCCTAAAACCATTTTTCTCTAAAAACTTAAATGACATGTCATCAACAACAATCATGATGTCAATGTCTCTCTTATGGAAACTTTATCATATTTCCAACTTATTATTAAACCATCATCATTCAAAAGTTTATCAATTTGTGTGAAATCTGTCTTGTGACGTTTACCATAAGAAAGTGAATGAGCCCTTAAAAAACTAGTGTCATTATATTTGGACCTAGATGCAAGAAACATCTCACAATGGATGCATTGAACCTTTTCCTCGACATTTTAATCAACAACTTTAATAAAAAGATTCCAAACATTAGATCTAAGTCGAATTACCTTCGTTTTCTTTGTGTTGTCGCTATAGGATGATGCTCCTCCTAATCCAATCTCTTGTCTAAGGACATGGAGGCACTACCTATTGAGCTCGAGGTCCATGGTCAAGACGGATAACGTGGCCACAAGCTATTTCCAGACTCAGAAGAAATAGTGTCCCAAGCAGGCACGACACGTTGGCAAGACTTCTTGGCTGAGCTTGATACAACTTGAGTTTCAGAATTAGTCTCATCTTTTGAAGCAATACATCAGGCAAAAGCTGGTTTCCACTGGAATCCATCTACAATATGACAATATTATTTATTAGAAACAAACAATGAACAAGATTGGAATATTGTATGTACATAAATCAGTTTATAGGATCGCAAAAACCAACAACTACTATAATCATGTTATAATAGGACTTCAAGAAGCAACATAAATAAATATTAATATTTTCCAATCGTTCTACAAGAAATAGATTTACTGCTGCCATTACCATGAGTATTCAGAAGAAATAATAATCAAATAGTACCGAAGGTATGACAATAATTTAAACTAGTTACTGATAAAAATTGTATGTGGACTCATGGCTGGTTAAGACTTAAGAGTTTGAGCTTAATTGTCTTAGAGTTTGAAGTTCAAGTCTAAATTCATCAAACTACTCACCATATACCACATAAGTACAAGGTAAAGTATATATATAGTGAAATAATTCAGTCAGCATATTAATCTTCACACAACAAGTTTTTTTTTGATGTTTAGACTTGGTAACTCATTGAATATTAACAATTGTAGCCATCTGGTAACTCAATGAATATTAACAACTGCTGCCATCTAGTTCCAAAACACAAACATGTCAAATATTGAACCAATCTCAGCGCAATTTATGACCCAGAAGTAATTAAGATTTTTAATAAATTCTTCATCTCAGTATGTCAAATTTAATTACTTACACAAGTCAGTTTGCTGTCCCCCCTTTGTAACTACATCAGTGGACCATCATCTAAGCCCTGGTATGACAACTCAAGCAAGTCTTATAGCAGTTGGAGTTAGATCTACCTTCACCTATATTCAACAAAATTAATGTCCAAAACAGCTTCATCAACAATCTACCACAATAGGTACTTAACAACCTCGCGGGTGCCAAAGCAACTATATGAAAATTAGCAAAGTTCTAATTGGACAAATCATCATCAACTAGCTAAACTTGAAGTCAATTCAACCACAACCTAACTTGCACGAGATTCAACAACCGAAGCTACTGGTAGTCCCGAGGGGATGGCATCCTTCTATAATAATAGTTAGCAGTACTGAACAGACGAGCCATCGATCCGGGGATAAAGGAAGTCTTATTCTTTTATCAAGTACTTTGAAGGGTGCATCACCCCTAGGCATTCGCGATACTAATCCGAAGTCAGCCTGACTTCCAAGGAAAGCGTTTCATATGTACGAATCCTTAATCAGTATATTTCCCGTTGTTCTTCACCCCTAGGGTCTTCCAGGTTTCTCGGTTCTTTTTTTCCCATTCTTCCAATTCATCACTATTCCCAATCGTCGGCATTTCTAATGTAAGTGAGACATCTCCCGCTGCTAATCGTGCATTCTGACATCTAATGAAAACTTCATCTTAATATGACAACTCAGGCATCGTCTATCATCCCTCCCTCTGTCATACTTATTTTTCTCTTTACATATCACAAACAAATTCTTAATTACCTTCTTTATATTGCTCACCGTATGATTATAGCTATGATTAAAACACTCGTCGTTTGACAACACAATAAAAAAAAGGTTATATAGATAATTTCACCAAAAATCAAGTGACGGTAGCAAGTTGTTAAACGAGCCAACACTTTTAGGAGACAAAAAAATACAAGTGACAAGAGATCACCATAAATGAGCAACAACACTTGCTATCTTGCTTACTTCGTTGTTCCTTGAAAGGCAGACTAATTAACGAGGAAAACAATAAGCAACTAGTCAACAACCATAGAAACTCCAAAATCCTGGCGCTTTTCTCAACCCAACTTTTTTTTCATCTCGAAAGTAATACTTCTCCACCCAGAGGGATTACTCGTGTTTGCCAACAATTTCACCACAGATAATCCAGACTTAGACAATATCGTTTCGAAGTAACTTATGGTGACCATTTATATCAACAATACCAATACCATTACCATTACCATACTCAAAAGGACATTACCAAAAATTCTAGAGAAATCACAAGGAGGGGATAGGCGGTAACCTGCTATTAGTAGCTCTCCTAGCGCTGCTCAGAACGGGAAGAATCTGCAGTGCGGAGCTGAACTCGAACAGGAGAAGAGAACGACTGAGGGAATTGATTTCAAACGCCGAACAGGACTACAGTTTTTTTTTTTTTGATCAAAAGGAAGAATTATTATTAACTAGCAGGATCATAAGAAAGATCCTGAATCAACAGAAGAGTACAATCAGCCGGAGGATTGACCACCACAGTGCAATCCCTAGTACAAGAAAGAGCCATTTTAGCCATGGCAATCAGCAACTAAATTGGCTTCTCTCCTAATAGCTACAATCTTACAGAACGAAATTCAAGAGAAAGCCCCTTAAAGTTTTGATAATACCCTCCAAAGGATGGTTACAAGGAAAAATCAATAATAAGAGAAACTGCAACAGCAGAATCTGATTCAATGATAACATCCTGAATCTGCATATCTTTAGCAAGAACCAAGCTGTCATAAATGCCCCATAATTCTGATTCCAAGACATCCACTTCGCCAAGTAAGTGTGTAAACCCGACAGCCATTGTCCAGAGTGGTCTCGACCAACCCCCAGCAGCAGCTGACCCAGATGAAGCAACTGCAGCGTCTGTATTGATCTTTACAACATTCATGGGAGGGGGAATCCAAGATCTAACTATCTCAGCTTGAGGGATTGCTACCATTTAAACGGTCAACCAGATCAGGGAGGTAAAGAATCCCTTTATCTTACCCACCAACATCTGAACCGGAAGCTCACTAATAGCAGGAAGCTTCTCATGAAAATTTCCTGTTTCTCCAAAACCAGAGTGTATGACAGGTAATAGCAAAAATCTGATTCCACGAAGCTTTGCCAAAACAGGATAATTGAATCTTGCATTGTAAATTAGACTGAAACCATTCGAGAAGAGAGCCATGGACACTGGTGCCAGTAAACTGACTTAAATTATGAAGATAATGCCAAACATTAGAACTGATCTTACAGTTTTTAAGGACATGGAAGGAGTCCTCAACCTCCCCACAAGCTGCACATCTGTCATCCCTTGCAAGGCCCCGTGAGAACAGAAGCTCCTTTGTTTTTAAACCCCCGGAAGCAGCAAGCCAAAGAAAGGATGATTGATCCTCTCAGGAGCTTTCAGCTTCCAAATTAGGTTCCAAAAAGAGCTCTTTAAACCAGAAGCAGTAATTAAATTGTAAGCAGATGCAACAGTGAAAGCTCCCGATTTATCCTTATGCCAAATAATAGAATCCATCAAACTATCATCAAAAATAGCTTTAGAGGCTAATGTATTCAGAAAACTTTGAAGGTAAGGTATTCTCCAATAATTCCCACTTCCAACCTCTGCCTTTCTCCCACAGCTGGTCAACAGTGGCATCCGGATCAATACTAGGACTTGGATTACACACCTCCATCAAGGGGAAATCAGTCAGCCAATTATCCTTCCAGAATAAAATCTTCTTACCGTTACCAAGTTTCCATCTGGCACCTCTGTCAATAATCTCAGAGCTATCCAATATATTTCTCCAAGAACTAGAAGAATTCCTCCTAGCAGATCCCGCATATTGTTGAGCAGCACCTTAGCCCAAAGCATATCTTGGTTGTGAGCAATCTCCAACTCAGCTTGGCTAGACAAGCCTTATTCATAGAGGAGGATATCCTCAAACCGAGGCCACCCTCTTCCTTGGGCCTACAGATTTTGTTCATGAAATGGTGTGCAACTTCTTCTCATGGGCCTTATGGCCCCAAAGGAAGCTCCTGCTCAATTTGTCAATTTTCAAGCAAGTAGCATTAGGAACTTTCTGAGATAGCATACTAAAAACTGGTATAGAATTAATCACAGATTTAACCAAAGTCAAACGACCAGCAAAGGACAAGGATTTAGCTTTCCAACCATTAAGCCTACTCTGAATTTTATCAAGAAGACTGTTAAAATGGTCAGGCTTCTGGCGCCCATGAATTAAATTGAGCCCTAAGTACTTCCCCAGATTATCAGCAACAGGAATGCCAAGGGATCTACTCAGAGCCAGCTTTCTACCAGCAGAAACGTTATTGGGAGTTAGATTTGAGTTTCTGGAATAGAGAAGAGAGAACAAAGAACAATGGGGTATTGAGAGTTAAATTTAGGAATTTGGGAATCAGGGAAGAAGAATCTTGGCTAGCTTGGTTAAACACAGTAAGCAGAGTAGGGCTCGGAGGAGCAATACAACGTTTTAAATATAATAGCCGAAGTTTAACACCAATCCAAACATTAATTTGATTTACCTAAAATTAACCAAACTTATATGAAACGTTAAAATTTCTGTCACCAAAATTAATAAAAAACTTTAGTTATTTCAGTTAACCAAAATAATCGAAGTGTACACTAACCCCTAAAATATGACATTTATTATTTTGAAAGTGATCTTAACATTTAGTTCTGACAAATTATGTTTCATATAATTATATTTAATTATAAAAATAAATATACTTCTGTTAGAGATATTTGAATTACTCATCTATCTTGATCTACTAAAATTCAGGTCTCACAACTAATATGATACTAGCGTATGCGGGTTGGGAATCGGTCTGAAGGTACGACGTGAATGTGGTCCAAACTCATCATCAAGTTTGTATTATTAGGATGGTAAGCCCATCAAATGAAGGGCACAATATGACAATGGTCACCAAAGAATCAAAATATGGTTTAGTGGTCTAGTGAAAAGGACTGGAAGTGTAGTCAAGTTTTATGGGTCCGGGTTCAAGGACAATTGCAGGAAAGTAAGCCAAAGGATTTTCAAAGCTCGAAGAGGGCAAGATCGAAAGGTGGCTCTGATAGTATGCGAGATC
>CM041776.1:410841710-410871778 GCA_023374045.1 Limonium bicolor | reverse complement strand
AACAAAAGACCTCCTCGCCCCCGGCTTCTTTAATAAGGACTTCCGTGTCCTAAATTCAGAAGAGACCATCTTAATGAACCATAGTAACGAAATAATTATAACCAAATCTTGGGTTATAACACCTTGGGGCAAGGAGACGAAAGAAGGACAGAAGGCTCACAGCTTTTATTGTGCCAGGTCTTTCCGGATATAACATGTACCTTGGAAGGCCAGGGATCAATGCTTTCAAAGCCATCCACAGCACCCATCACTTAAAAATGAAGTACTTAACCTCAAGCGGAAAGGTGGTTACGATAAGAGGAAGCCAAAAGATGGCCCGAATGTGTGAAGTCCGCATCATGGACAGCCTTCCTAGTGAGGAAGTGGTCAAAACTGTGGGATCGGACGAGGAGTTTAAGGGAAAGTTACCTTCTTCCCCAGGGCAGGATCAAGGAAAGGAAGAACGACGAACAACCCAAGATCCCCCCAGAGAGGTACATTTAAAATCTGAACCCTCTAAATTTTTTAAAATAGGAACTGCGTTTAACAGTGGAGCAAACTCACTTAAGGGGTTCCTGGAAAAAAGAAGGGCAACATTCGCGTGGAGCACGGACGAGATGCCTGGTATAGACCCAAGCGTTATCCGGCATGAGCTCAGGGTAGACCCTAAACATCCGGCGGTCAGGCAAAGGAAAAGGGTAATAGGGGAAGAAAGAGATTTGGCCGCACGAACCGAGGTCCAAAAACTCCTTAAAGCCGGATTCATCAGGGAGGTTGCGTATCCACGGTGGTTGGCTAATGTTGTCATGGTGAAAAAAGCAAATGGAAAATGGAGAATGTGCGTAGATTTCACAGATTTAAATAAGGAATGTCCTAAGGACTTCTATCCCCTGCCATCAATAGATAGATTGGTGGTCTCAACTGCTCAGAGTTGTGTGTTAAGTTTTCTGGATGCTTCTCCGGTATAATCAAATAAAAATGAAAGAGGATGATTCGGAAAAAACTTCTTCATTACGTCAGCCGGAACATTCTGTTACAAAGTAATGCCTTTCGGCCTAAAGAATGCGGGGCCACTTTTCAGCGAATGATTGACAAAGTGTTTTGTCAGCAAATTGCCCGAAAATGTAGAAGCTTACGTTGATGACATAGTTGTGAAAAGCCCGTCAAAGGAACAACCATGAAGGATTTAGAAGAAACATTCGACACTCTGGATAAATACCAAATCAAGCTAAATCCAGAAAGTGCGTGTTTGGTGTAACCAAAGGGAGGTTTCTTGGTTTCATTGTTGGGCAACGAGGTATTGAGGTTGATCCGGAAAAAAGTCAGGCAATCTGATTTCCCCTCCAAGAAATATCAAAGATGTCCAAGCTTTGAACGGAAGACTCACGGCGTTAAGTAGGTTTTGCTCTAAGCTTCAAGAAAAATCGATCCCGTTCTTCAACATTCTAAGGAAGAACAGTAAATTCCAGTGGGGACAAGAGTGATGAAGCATTGAGAAGATCAAGGAGATGCTTCGGGATTTACTAAATTGGGTGTACCTGCTCTGGGACAGGATCTATACCTTTACTTGTCCGCAACAGATTGGGCGGTTGTAGCTGTCTTAATCATGGAGGAGAAAAGGGAGATACCAGTTTACTATACAGGCAAAATCTTGAGCCCGACAGAAGGACGGTACACTAATATAGAGAAAGTCTTGTTCGCACTGGTAGTGGCATCAAGAAAACTACGACCCTACTTCCAGTCACACCGAATCTTTGTCAAGACCAATTGGCCGCTCAAGCAAATTGCGAACAATCCGAATGCCTCCGGCGGATGGTAAGCTGGACAGTAGAACTGACACAATATGAAATTCACTTCATGCCCAGAACGCGATTAAAGCTCAGGCCTTAGCAGACTTCATAACAGAAACAAGCTTTGCAAAAAAAGGAAGCAAACTCAGAGTCCATATGTCATCTTGGTTGATGGGGCTCGATGCAAAAGTGGGGCAGGAGCTGGAATAGTGGGTACAGGCGCCGGATGGGCAAAGCTTGAATATGCCTTACGACGGGACTTTGATGTCACTAATAATGAAGCCGAGTACGAAGCTCTTATCCAGGGTTGGAAGTAGCCCAACCTCGGGGCGACAGTTCATAGAATAGATATCTTCTCTGTTTATTTTCATACTTATAAAAATCTGTCTGGGGTAAAACTTATGAAAGTATAACCTATTTTTAACAGAGTTAGAGGTGTATTCAGACTCTATGTTGGTGACGAGACAAAATAACAACATCTACGAAGTTAAAGAGGAGAAACTATGGAGGTACTTGCTCAGGGTCCAGGAACTAAAGGCAAATTTCCAAAAATGCGAGCTAAAACATCTTCCCCGTGAAGAGAATGTCGAAGCTGATGCCTTGGCCAAATTGGCAAGCATGGCCGAAAGAGTACCCAATGAGATATGGCTGGAAATCAGAACCTCCCCAAGTATAGGAGGAGCTCAGGTGTTGGCGGTAGGGACAAATGACCAAGAAGAATCCTGGATGACCCCAATCATAGATTACATACGGCATGGAAAACTGCCAGAGGAAGAAAAGAAGGCCAGGATAGTAAAAAGGCTGGCCGCATCATTCTTTATTGAAGATAACCACTGTATAAGCGGTCTTTTGCAAGACCTGCCCTGAAAGTGTGTCCCATAGCTGAAGGAGCAGAGTTAGTAAGAGAGATACATGATGGGCTCTGCGGAATCACAGGGAGAAAGGACACAACTCACAAAATCTTAAGACTCGGATATTTCTGGCCGAAAATGATGGAGCACTGCAAGGAATATATACGGAGATGTCGCAAGTGTCAAGAACATGGAAATAAGATACACACTCCTCCGGCGGAGCAAAAATCTATTCTATGCCCAATTCCCTTTGCTATGTGGGGGTTGGACATTGTGGGTCCATTCCCGGAGGCTTCACCAGGGAGGTTCAAATTCATGTACGTTGCTATCGACTACTTCACAAAGTGGGTTGAAGCATGCCTACTATCTCATCACGGCTAGGAATTCACAAGAATTCGTTTGGAAATATGTGGTATGCAGGTTTGGCATACCAAAAGCCATAGTAACTGATAATGGAACATAGTTCAATTGCGAAAGCTTCCGAGAATTCTGTGAAGAATGGAAGATCGACTTGAGATTTGCATCAGTAGCCCATTCTCAGGCGAATGGGCAGGTTGAGAATGCAAATGGCCAAATAGTAAAGGCGATAAAGAGGAAAACTCGATGAGTAAAAAGGAAGTGGGCAGAATTGTTACCCCAGGCCTATGGTCGTAACCGAACAACAGAAGAGGACGACAGGAGGACGACTTACAGATTGACGTATGGTTTGGAAGCCGTCATTCGGCAGAGATTGTGGTTGTCGTCCATAAGATGGGATCATATGACGAAGAAGAGGACCAACAATCGGGAGTACAGGATCCTTGACCTCCTTGAAGAAGCCAGGAGCCGCCGCCGCAGGAAGGATGGCAAAGATAAATCCAAGGTAGAAAGGTATTTCAAACAGGGAGGGTGAAAAGAACGAAGTTTGCCCAGGGGAATTAGTCCTCCGAGAAGTTAAGCAACCAAGAAGCTGGAGCCCCAATGGGAAGGACATAATCATACACCAGAAGACGGGACGAGCTTCTACCGCTTGAAAAATGCTGAGGGATATGAGTTACCGCATTCTTGGCATGGAGAATGTTTAAAAAAGTTCTATGTGTAAAATTTATAACTCTTCAATAAAAAGTACTATTTTTGGAATGTGAAAGAAAAAGAAAGCACCGGCCAACGAGCCGCAGACTATCATGCCTTGAAAGTAAGCACCGGCCAATGAGCCGCAGGCTATCATGCCTTGAAAGTAAGCACCGGCCAACGAGCCGCAGGCTATCATGCCTTGAAAGTAAGCACCGGCCAACGAGCCGCAGGCTATCATGCCTTGAAAGTAAGCACCGGTCAACGAGCCACAGGCTATCATGCCTTGAAAGTAAGCACCGGCCAACGAGCCGCAGGCTATCATGCCTTGAAAGTAAGCACCGGCCAACGAGCCGCAGGCTATCATGCCTTGAAAGAAAGCACCGGCCAACGAGCCGCAGGCTATCACACCTTGAAAGTAAGCACCGGCCAACGAGCCGCAGGCTATCATGCCTTGAAAGTAAGCACCGGCCAACAAGCCGCAGGCTATCATGCCTTGAAAGTAAGCACGGCCAACGAGCCGCAGGCTATCATGCCTTGAAAGTAAGCATCGGCCAACGAGCCGCAGGCTATCATGCCTTGAAATTAAGCACCGGCCAACGAGCCGCAGGCTATCATGCCTTGAAAGTAAGCACCGGCCAACGAGCCGCAGGCTATCATGCCTTGAAAGTAAGCATCGGCCAACGAGCCGCAGGCTATCACGCCTTGAATAAAAAGAAAGCACCGGCCAACGAGCCGCAGGCTATCATGCCTTGAAAGAAAAAAGAAAGCACCGGCCAACGAGCCGCAGGCTATCACGCCTTGAAAAAACATCCGGCCAACGAGCCGCAGGCTATCATGCCTTGAAAGAAAAAAGAAAGCACCGGCCAACGAGCCGCAGGCTATCACGCCTTGAAAAACAGCATCCGGCCAACGTGCCGCAGGCTGACATGCCTTTTTTTTAAAAAAAAAACTGACCAGCAAGCTGCAGGAAGGTCCAGCTTAAAACCATAGATAACCATGCTCCAAAAAGAAAAAAGGGGCCCGCCGGAACAAAAGTCCAAAGCCGCAAACCACACCGACATAACTTGCATAAGATAACCACACATGCACCATTTAAAAGAAAAGTAGAAGACAGGAGAAAGAAATATCACGACAATAGAAAACTTGGCTAAAAAAAAAATTGCTCCGGCAGACAAATAACTAAAGATGGTAAAAATATGGCTTATATTTCTCCCAAAAGTGTGGGGTGGAAACAATTACAACATATGATCATTCAGCAAACACAGAAAATACATGCTGTAACAAGAACTTCTCTAGAAATAAAAACTTCTATTCTGCTCTATTCTACTTCCTTTGAAGTTTCTTTCTCAACGGCTTCTTTTCCGGCGGTTAATAATCTATCGCCGCTACCAACTACACTCCCGGAAGACTTGGACCTCCTGGAAAGATGCTGCATCCCTCCGGCGGACGGCAGAATGTTGCTTCCAGCTGGAAGGAATGAGGCTTCACCAGCACCAAAACATGTCTCTCCGGGACTGCGGCAGAATCTCTCGAGCTCCAAGAAGAAGTTGGATTTCTGGGAAACAGCCTTGAATTCCAGCTTATTGTACAGGTCATCATCCAGCAACTCTCATTTCTCGAGAGAGTGATCCGAGACAATCTGCTGGCAGATATCAACTAACCGGCGACATTGAGAAGCAAAGGACTCCTTTAAATGGGCGTTGATGGTGCCTTGCTTCTGTATCTCCTCCTGAGATTGCCGAGAGAATGATTTGAGCCTGGCCACTTGAGATTCAAGGGTCAGGACTTGGGCACGGTACTTGTCACGTTCAGAGTTGGCGGATGACAGCTCCTCCTTAGCACGGGCTATCCGTCCACTCAACTGGGTGACGTGCTTCAATAAATTGGCAACACTCATGCCTAGCCGGAACAAAAAAAGAATAAGAAGAAGAAAGGGCCAAAAAGAGAGGAAAAAGTTGAAGGCCTGAAAGCTTACCATGACCTAATGGCTCGGTATTCTCGGCTTGAGAGCGGGACTTGGCTTCCTCCAGCTCTCTTACTTTCTCCTCCAGCCTCGCCCTCTCTTCTATCAGGGCGGTTTTATCCGCAACAAGAGTTTTCTTCTCTTCTTCCAAAAGAGAACAATCTTGGAGCAGAGACTGCTTCTCTTGATCAAAGGAAGACCTTGACTGCTCTTCCAGCGCGGCCTTTTCTTCCAGCAGGCGGTCGTGCTCTTGCATAAGCTTTTCCTTTTCCTTCACGAGAGCTTCGTTCTCCCGTTGAAGAGTTTGTTTCTCCAGCCCAAGCTCTTCAGCCTCCTCCTTAAAAGAGTTCCCCTCCTGGTGGAAAAAGACCTTCTCCGCCTGACGATTGTTCACTTCGTTCCGGTGCATGGAGCGTACCTGATCCAGCATAATGTCCAGGTCAAAGAAGGATCAAATTAGCTGACCCTTATTCAAGGGAAAACGAGAGACGATTTCATACCTCTATCAATGTGTTATCAGCCTCCTTGATCCGGCCTCTCAGAGAGAAGTTCTCCTCCCGGAGTTTTTTCAACTGTGCCTCATACTCATCGCGCTGACGCTCGCATTCTCGTCGGGACAACTGCAGGTCTTTGTTTATTGCCTCAGTTCTCTCCTTTGCTTTGCGGTCGATCTCATACTCGACCTGGTCAATGTAAGCGTCATGAGAAGAGCGGGACAGCTTCAGTTCTTCTTCAACTCTATTGGCTCGGCTTTTCTCATAGCGAAGCCTGGATTGGAGGTTGCCAAAGTGAACCTCAGCACTTTGGGCCATGGACATCACCTAAAAACAACACAATGCATTAAAAAAAAACCAGCCAGAGCAAAAGAGAAACACAACACAAAAAATACGCGTGCTAACCTGAAAAACTCCCCCCCACATCATGTCAAACACTTCGTTTATTGGAAGGGAATGCCGCATGATGGCATCTGCCCCCCCATCTCCAATCCGCAGCCTTTTTTTGGTAGCAGTAAAGGTTGCCGGAGGAGCAAAGATCCCGTCTGGATGACCGGATCTCTTTATCGCCTCTTTCCAGATGGATGAATATTTGGCAGCATCACAAGTAATCAAAGGAAGAGGGTGCCCACAATGGTAGAACCACCCTTCCTTTTGGGAGGGTCCAGTATAGGACTCCTGCGCCGGAGGGGGAGGGGAGGAAGAGGTGGAGGCTACGAAGCCCTCTCTCTGCTCACTCCGGAGCTCAGAACCTTCTGGCAAAGAAGAGGTTGTGTAGTCCTCTCTTTGCTTACTCCGGCGCTTAGGATCCTCCGGCACCTGACGATACTCCATTGCTCTATCCCTTGCCGCGTCTACGGCCGCAGCAACATCAATGGAGAATGATCCTGAAGCTTCGCGGTCGCCAGAGGTTTGTCCTTCTTCTAATCCCCCTGGCTCTGCGGCCTTTGGCTTTGATGTAGTTTTCTTTTTCAGTCTTTTCTTGGCAGGAGCAGCAGGGGCTGCCGCAATAATAAAAAGCAGTTAGGACCAAAAGGTTGAGGCTGGAAATGGAAAGGTACTAAAAACTAAGAAAAGTAAAGAACAGGAGAAAGCGGTGAAGCAGCCAAAACCTTCTTTAGCCGGAGGACTGACGCGGAGGTCTGTGGCCCCCAAGGTGTTTTCTTGAGCAGGATCTGAGGAAAAGTAACTCGTCAAATCAGGAAATTGCTCGCAAATAGGAGTCAGATGACCGGACTCCCGCCCCAGGCGAGAACCAAGGTCTAAACCCGAACCAGGGGTGAGTGGAAGGAAGACACGGCGCCCAGACTTGGGGCTCACGTGCCATGTACCTGACAATCCGGCGTCAGCATGTACAGGAGATTCTAGCCTCTTCTTTTTCTTTAAATTGCCGGCTTGGTCATCTCCAACTTCTCGCCTGGAGCGCTTTGCCGGAGGAGCACTCTCAAGAAGCTGCTCCGCTGCATCAGTAGCCGCATCCAGCGTGTCGTAGTAGTTAATTTTTTCGTCCCCATTTTTAAAGGTGACGAAGTTCCAGCTATGGAAGGGACCGATTTTGTCCCCCTTCTGGAAAAAGTCTGAGACAACACATCCAAACAATAAGGAGACCGAAGGAAACGACAGAATTCATACTAAAAAATAAAGACACTTACTGTGATATGTCTTCAGAGAAGACAAGCGTTCTTTCGTAAAAAATGCCTCGACAGTCGGCAGTTTCTTGTTTACTGCCCTCAGAACCTTCGAAATAGGGATTTCGGCCGGAGGAGTTTGGGGGCTGATCAACTGACCTTTTCCGGCCTCAGCAGTGTATGGGATGCCCAAGACTCGGCCGGACGGAGGAACGACGACAAACCACCGCGACCCCCACTCGTGAGCCTTTTTATAGTAAAAAAGGGAGTACCCAGTCTTCGCAATGAGGGTTAGGCTATCAGGATCCTTCCTAACTGTGAAGAATCGGACGAAATCAGTACCCTCCGGCCGAATTTTGCTCTCCTCGCAAAGAGAAACAAAAGCGTGAAGGTGCAAAATGGCTTTCGGGTGAAGGTGAGCGAGGGTGCAGCAGCGACGAAGGAGGAACCCTAGCACGAAAGGGTGTGGGGGAATGGTCAAACCGGACCGGAAGAAATCGGCGTAGACGACGTACCCGCGACAAAAATCGTCGTTAGGGTGAGAATCAGAGGATGGCAAAAAAAATTGTGTGCCAAGTGGGGCTTCGACACCCCCGAGACAATCGCAGAGGGTGGAGTAATTGAGAGAAGAAGGAAAGGGTTGACACCCAGATCGGAAGGGTCTTACGGGCTTCAGGTACGAAGGGCGAAAGCCGTTAGGAGACTGAGAGCCCTGAACCGCTTCAATAGCGGGCGGAAATTTGGCGGTGAGCTTACTCTGTTTAGCAGAAGAGGAGGACATTGTCGAGCTTGGCAAGAATCGAAGGATGACGGCAATGAAAGGCGGGGTAGCACACAACGACAGGAAGGCGAGAGAAGAAGAGCGGTCGAAGTAACGGGCCAGTAGAGGAAAGGGGAAAGAGCTCAAAAATTGGGCTTTAAGGGAAGTTTTTTCCCGCTCAAATAAAAATATATATATATGTGCGAACAAAAGTGTCTTTTTTTTACAGGGGAAGAGAAAGGGCCGCACGCTTCCTAAAGACGCTTCCGATGTCTAGTCAAAAGAAAGGCCCTGCGTATTCTACACCGATAACGGGCGGAAAATTCGAAAAGCGGAATGCACCAGGTCACGAGCTGTGCACGTGGCCGATAAAGAAGTTCCTTTTCTCCACGTATGAAGAAAAAGAACTTGTGGGACTGAGATAAGGAGACAACAAAGCCTAGGTAAACCAAAGAAAGAGCCTCAGAATTGGCCACAGGCAGTCGCAAAATTTTTTCACCAAAACACAAGACACAGAAGTTCTATTTTTCTTCTCCAAGGATTCAGAAAGAATAGAACTTGTGGGACTGATGAGAAGGAATGAAGTTGTGCCAGGCCAAGACAAGACACGGAGAGCATCCGGCCAGTCTAGCCGGATGAGAATGAAGATACATAGAACATCCGGCCGCTTCTGCCGGATGAAAGTAGAAGCACATGGGGCATCCGGCCGTCCCTAGCCGGATAAGAATAGGATTTAGACAAGACAAAATACGGTATGACTGACCGCCTGTGGTCAGTCATAAATACCGGGAAAGGGTAGAACTGTACTTAAACATGTAAAATACAGGCTAGCACCAAAAAGACCAGGCCTAAAAAACTATAAATAAGGGTGTACCCCCATGAAATAAGAGACGTGATATTTGGCAATCAAACTCACATTCGATTCTAATAGAAGCTCTCTTTCTCCCTCTCTACTCTCGCAAGATTCTAAGTCCGAGACCAGGTAATGTAGGATAGAAGGTCGGATCAGGCCGTACTAGGATAGATACACTGTTACATTGGGATCAAGTCGGATCTTGTCAGGATAGGTATACTGTTTCACATTGTTCATCATTTTCCGTGCTCTTTAAAACAAGATGCATCATGGATATGTTTTGGTAAACTTAAAATTTTATATTTTAGAATGAGTATATATTATGTATTTTTAAAGTGAATCTTATTCATTAGCCAAATGAATCTTCTTTAATAATAAAATGAACCTTATTCATTAACAAAATGAATCTTACCCCAAACACTCTAAAAACCACCATAGTAAAGTTAAAAACGTCGAAGGAATTTTTATGGTTTGTAGTGTTAGACCCTAAACCCTAAACCACAAACCCTAAAAACTGTCGAGTCAGTGACGACAATATAAAGTGTAGAACTAATGCCAAAACGATTACCCTACCCCCCCCCCCCCCCCCCAAACACCCTCAAAACCACCCTAGGAATGCTAAAAACATCGAAGGCGTTTTTATGGTTTGTAGTGCAGGTAAACCCTAAACCACAAACCCTAAAAAACTGTCGAGTAGTGCCGACAATATAAAGTGTAGAACTAATGCCAAAAGATTACCCTACCTCCCCCCAAAACACCCTAAAAACCACCCTTGCATAAGTTTTGTGGTATGATTAACTTTTACTAGTATTAAACAAATATTCACTTTTCTTAAACCTTTGATTCACCTTTAAAAGACTTTTGATTCACTTTTCTTAAACCTCTGATTCACTTTTCTTAAACCTCTTCTTCACTTTAGTTAAAACAATCTCTACTTACGAGAATCACTTTTCTTAAACATTTGATTCTCTTTACTTAAACGCATGATTCACTTTATAAAAACATCTGATTCACATTTCTTAAACCTCTTAATCTATGCTTACGAGATTCACTCTTATTACTTTGATTCACTTTGTAACAACTTGTGATTCACTTTTTAACAACCTTTGATTCACTTTTCAAAATCTCTGATTCACACTAGTCAAACAATTGGAATCACTTTAGTTAAACCTCTTTTTTCACTTTTAAGCAACTATCTGATTCACTTTTTAACAACCTTTGATTCACTTTGTAACGTACCCTTTGATTCGCTTTTCTTAAACTTAAGATTCTTAAAAAATATGTACATATGAAAAATAAAAAATTTAAAATTTATCAAAACATTTTCATGTTTGGTCTTATTTGGAAGAGCATGAAAAATGATGAACAATGGTATAATTTGTTTTATTTTTACACTTATATTTTGTAAGTTATGACATTTTGAAAAAAAAATTCTCTCTCCTCCTCTCTCTCCTCTCATGTGTGCGTGTGTACATAATTTCTCTTTTTTCTTTTTTCTTTATTTCCATCTAATAGAGTACTGACATGTGGCACCATCTCCATATTAGAAGGTGGCGACATCGCCAGGCTCGAATTTGCGTAATTTATAGCCCCAAAGCATACAAATTAGGGTGTCAAGACAAAAAAACGTTGCTACTGAAACTTGAACCCGATCTATATTAATCCAATGCATAAAGTGATTATTTTTCCAAGTTCATAGGTGCAAATTGACACCACGTGTGCCCCCATTCATTAGCATAAAAGCGACTAAACTACACAAGTCATGACCAGAGGGAGTAAAAGTAGTTATAGGCATAGTTTTACAAAATAATAATAATAATAATAATAATAATAATAATAATAAAATATAATAATATAATAATATACTCCTAATAAACTAAACAGATTTCACCAAAATATATCATTAACCTTGGTGTTTGACAATTTTTTTAAATAAACTTAGGTCAAGTTTTTCAAAACTTAGCGTAGATTAGAGGTTTCTTGTGCAGTTTGAGTCAATGTGGGTACTAACTCTTCACGGAGTCACTTCGGCTCTCACACGTTGGTGGACAGTTAAAAGTCAAACCTGCACAAGTAATGAAATGACCCTTAGCTCTGATACCAAAATTGTAATGCGCAACCTCTAAAATGGAAAATTTTCTCGCGACAAGAGATCACAAGACAAATATTCAACTGATCACACAAGCACGCAAGCACACAGACAAGCATTCACAAGAACACAAGCAAGCAAGCATGCAAATTGACAAGATTAACATCACCGGCGTCGGGCACAAGGCTCGACCAGCCTTATCAACGCCTATCCTGGGCAGGGCAAGGCCCGTGCCTCAAGACAGCCACCACCATAGCCAAACAGGGACTAGGAGTGGACTTTAACCACCCAACGATGAGCTCTCAACACCGACTCACTTATCCCGACACTAGACTTCGGGACTAGTGGGGCTGGGGCTCTTCGCTAGTATAAAAACTGGTCTACTTTGGTGGTTGTTTTGGGCTTATTTCGGCGGTTTTGAACCGCTGAAATGGAGGCCGCCAAAATAGGTGTGCGATCCTATTTTGGCGGTCGTTAGCTAGAAACCTCCAAAATATGAGCGTTTTTAGAACAAAAAAAACATCCAATTTCGACGGTTCCTAGCTAACAACCGCCGAAATAGGTGTATTTAAAAAAAGCGCTCTATGCATCGTCTTCAACCTCGCATCAAGATGCAGCAGTTCCAGTGATTCATCACGCACAGGCGCGTAGAGCATGTTCCTTGTTCTCTATTCACGGCGGTTCTAGTGATTTATCACTGCACAGGCGAAACACAAGAAGAGAATGAAGAGGCATGAGCATGTATGTTTCTTGTTCGCGTAAAGCATGTTCCTTGTTCTCCATTCGCAGCGGTTCCAATGATTTATCACTACACAGGCGAAACACGAGAAGAGAATGAAAAGGCATGAGCATGTATGTTTCTTGTTCACCAGAGAGAAGGAAAAATAAGTTCGAGTATATTACCGATTCTGGAATGAACAGCTTCAGCCCGATCTTCAATCTGGTGAGCAAGATGCAGCAGTTCAAGTGATTTATCACTCCACAGACGCAGACCAAGAAGAGAATGAAAGCGGAGGCGCAAAGGAGAGGCACCAGTTAGGATTGTGAATTTGCGCTGAGTGAAGAGAATGGGGAGAAAAAGATGCGAAGGGTCGGAAAAATATAAGGTGGAGGTGAATTTTTTAAAAAAATTTCATCTAAAAAAACCGGGAATGGGAAAAATAGAACCGAGAAAGCAACCTATTTCGGTAGTTCTTATCTAGGAACCACCAAAATAGGGCTTCGAAAATTCTGTGTCTAGAAAAAGAACCTATTTCGGCGGTTCTTAGTTAGGAACCGCTGAAATAGGTGTCTTTTTTATACACAGAATTTTCGATGACCCTATTTCGGCGGTTCCTAAATTTTTTTTATCTATAGAAGTTTCAAGGCTCTATTTGACGGTTGTAAGAACAGTCGTCAAAATAAAGGCGCCAAAATAGGCTTTTTTTGTAGTAGTGCTTCCTCCACACTCCACATAAATCGACCCACTTTTCTTCCTAATTAAAAAGCCATACATATTATGCATCTTACTAGGTACATCATAAACCCTAATCTATAAGGAACCTATTTAAACTCATGATCTATAACTGCCTATTCTGATCCATCTTATGAAGAGCAAGCAGGAAGCCATTCACATCCCAAGGTCCATGACACAAAACCGCATGCAAGACCTCTGTTTCCTCAAACTCAAAGATAAAGATATCCGGCCCTCCTTTGCAGAATCATAAGATGCCAAAGTTGCACCAAGTATGCCCCAAGTACAATCTGCACTTGCGGTTTGGGAATAGCTTTCTATTATACATTGATCATAGTAATATATGGCTTTATAAACTTCTAGAACCTTCATTGAGATATGCTCTTCAGAGGTTGACATGTAAAAGAAAGTGAGCAAATGCCAAAACAACAGAGGACTACACCGAGAAAAGACAAGAGCATGGAATACAAAAAGGTAACTATTGATGTAGGGTTGTAAAAAACCGTGCACCGTACTAATCCCAATAAAAGGTAGAAAGTAAATGAAACATCTAGAAAAGTTAGGCCCAAAAGGTGAAAACCATTCACACGCATCCACAAAGAAAACGCCAAAGCCAATAGACAACACAAAGCTAGGAGGGCGAAGTCCAGACCGCATAATTTATCCATGTTTACCTTCTAAAGCTTAGCCCACACCACCCATCACCACAAAACAAACTGGTAAGAAACACATGAGTTATCGGCTTTGAACTCTTCCATCCACTCTTTCCACTGACCTTTCAAGGCAAGGTAGGTAGCAGTAGCAGCTTTGTAGGTAGTTTTCCATACCCTGCTGTAGCCGACTTATATGACTTTGCTTCAACTGGTGCTATTGAATCTGGTCTGTCTGTAGTAAGCAATTCCTTTCCTGGCTTCACTATATGCCTTACTGGTGGGTGATGCTTTCTTTGTTTGCTTATCCACTGTTTCTGGAATAAGAGCTCATTTAAAACCTTAAGAAGATAAAGAGACACAACACGAAACCCAAAAAATGAGTTAAATCTGGGGAATCTAATAAGGTGAACCATAACTCACGACAAGAAACAAAAGTAGGGTACAAAAATAGGAGATAGGGAAACAGTGCTCTCGTAGAAGAGAGAAATATAATATTGCTAACCTGACAACTAATCTAATGACTGACATCAACATACCCAATAAACGGTTGCTTGGTTATCTTTGTAATTAGCTAACAACTTCGTATCATACACATACAGTATGTTGAATCATCATAATAAGTTAACATTTTCATATAATGTATGTTTGATAACTACTGTTCAATTTTTCAAAATAAAAAGTTACTACTATTCTAATAATTGTTAACCTTTAGAGTAAATATAAAAAAATTATTTATAAATTGCCTAATAAACAACCCAAATAATAATTTCAATAAAATATACTTCATCCGTCTGTATTTGATCTTCTCATTTACTATTTGGATGTGTTGTTTGACTTCAATATTTAACATATAAGATAACATAATGTTACAAATTTAAGTTTTGTAGTAGAATCCTCATGCCAATAACTATATATTGTAGAAGTTTGTTTTATAAAATTATTTTATCTTATATATTTAATATTGTAGTGAAAAAACATGTCAAAAAATAAACATGAAGGTCAAAGTCAAAGGTGGAGTAGTTACCATATTACTTTTTTTATTTTTACTTCCAATCTATGTTAAGAAAGTTATTTTATCCAACCTAGTATCAACTATTTATCTATGTAGCGTTCGATCGCGAGCGTCTGAAATTTCACCATATTAATGCGGATTAATCTGCCTTCCGTTCTGGGAGAATCGCTGGGATTAATCTGTAGAAATCTACGACGTGTTCCAAGTTTGCTTGTGGCGGAAAGTATATTGTTTCTTATTGAAGTACGATTATACCCTCCGTTTTGTCTATAAAGCATCGACCATTTATATTGTTCTGCACTTCTTCAACAAATATCATACAACACTCTCGAAGCCATGCCATCGTCGAGAAGCGTAAGTGCATTTGTAAATTCGATCTGGGTATTATTGTTGCAGTAGTTAACAATCACACCTTTTCCTATTTCATTTCTAGGGTTCATCTGGCAACAACAATAGCGTTTTTGTTCGGCTCAACACTACGATTATCGAGTGCCCTAGATGCTGACACCAGTGTTCGCTCTTCATCTCTTACACAACTGCTGCGGTCGACTTTTCTATAAGTGTACTTTATGTGATTTCTTTAAATGGTGGATGGAATGTCATCAACCTACCTCAAATTCAACCCAGCCAAGGCGAGCCAACTACACCGGGGAGCGACCACATTTGTTGACGATGATTTTGGGAGTCTGTTGGCAGTTGCGTTGAGGACGCGACCATGTTGTAGACTTGAGGCATACCATTACTTCTCACACGGGAAGAATCCAGGAGGTCCATGACATATGTATTCGTATTATGCTTGAAGTGGAGCGCATGGGTCGGAAACTACTGAATTTGATAATCTGTGTAGGCTTAATCTTACTTCAGTTCATTGTAATGCAGTCCTAAACATAAGTATTGGTCATATGTAGTCTACGTAACCTGGCGTGGTTGTAGTCTTTAGTTGTTGTAGAAAACCATGTCCTGCATGGTACTAGTTTTCATGCTTTTGACAACTGGGTCCATAAAGGGTCCATGTAATGTGCCTTTTGCATTGTAATATGTAGTTGCTGATTGGGAAAGATACCCATGTAACAATACGATAATTGTAACTGATAGGAAATAAGGGACTGATTGATTAATAATTGGTTAACGATTACAATACTAGCTATCCTAATATAGGGATTAGGAAATCAGAATAATAATGCTAAAATTAATTATAGAATTAAACTACCCACTAAATTAATAACCACCCACTATCTAAATAATACTAATTAAAATAATCAGTCAAATATTATGGAGATCCCACGTTCGTGACATTGCCCCGGTCTTCGAAAACCGACTTGTCCTCAAGGCGGAAGATCGGAATTCGAGGCGGTGGGATGTACTCTTCCTGGGATGGAATGTCGATTGGATCGAAGAATTCCGCATGATCCGGTGGTGGCTCGTCGGTGATCAAACACATCATGGGTGCCCTTTTGCATTGGTGTCTCGGAACGAAGTGTTCATCACAATTAAAGCAAAGTCCATTCCCATGGTGAACTAATGCTTTTGTCGGGGTGAGCTTGTTGAATGTCGGCCGCGGAAGAGTAGATTGAGTGGAGGAATTCATAATCCCCACAGCCTTGCTGAAGATACCAATACCAGGGTGGACCTGCTGCATGACTTTAAAGATGTAGATCTTGCTGGTCTCGACATGCTTCTTCATCCTTATCTTCTTCGCGTCCCCAGCAGCAGCACCTGCCTCCGTTGGGAGCTTCTTTCCAGCCTTTGGCTTCTTCTCGGTGGGGGATTTCTCAGCTACGGGCTTCTTCTCCGCTGGTTGCGTCTCGGCTATCTTTGGTGCCATTGCGGTAGGTTGCTTAAACGAAGAGGAAAGAGAGGGTTTTTCTGCTTCAGAGAGAAAGTGGTGGCGATGGGGGGACTGTGGTTGTGCACGTTGGGTGAGCTGTTTGGCGAATTCGGTGAATTGCGCGGAGATTGAGGCTTGGAGTTGAGCGAATTGGTTGGTGAGGTTGCTGATTTGGTCGAAGGCTTTACGCTGGGCATCTTCGATTGTCTTCAATCTGGTGGCGTTAGCCATGGAGTTCGGACGTTGAAAGCACCAATGTAACAATACGATAATTGTAACTGATAGGAAATAAGGGACTGATTTGATTAATAATTGGTTAACGATTACAATACTAGCTATCCTATATATAGGGATTAGGAAATCAGAATAATAATGCTAAAATTAATTATAGAATTAAACTACCCACTAAATTAATAACCACCCACTATCTAAATAATACTAATTAAAATAATCAGTCAAATATTATGGAGATCCCACGTTCGTGACATTGCCCGGTCTTCGAAAACCGACTTGTCCTCAAGGCGGAAGATCGGGAATTCGAGGCGGTGGGATGTACTCTTCCTGGGATGGAATGTCGATTGGATCGAAGAATTCCGCATGATCCGGTGGTGGCTCGTCGGTGATCAAACACATCATGGGTGCCCTTTTGCATTGGTGTCTCGGAACGAAGTGTTCATCACAATTAAAGCAAGTCCATTCCCTGGTGAACTAATGCTTTTGTCGGGTGAGCTTGTTGAATGTCGGCCGCGGAAGAGTAGATTGAGTGGAGGAATTCATAATCCCCACAGCCTTGCTGAAGATACCAATACCAGGGTGGACATGCTGCATGACTTGAAAGATGTAGATCTTGCTGATTTTATTAATTAAGTAATTAAGTAATAGTGGGTAGTTACTTATTTAGTGGGTATTAGGAACAATTCTTATTTAATTATTCTGCATTTCTGTAATTTACTCACCTTCTATTTAAGGGGATCACTCTATCCTTGTGAGGGGAAGAATTATCAATATCAGTTTACTAATTATCTTTATTCTCTCTCTCCTACCATTACCGTATTGTTACATTGGTGCTTTCAACGTTCTGAACTCCATGGCTGAAGGCACCCGCTTACGAACCCTCGAGGAAGCTCAACGTAAGACCTCTGAACAAATCGCCACCCTCACAAATCAATTCGCTACCCTCCAAGCTTCCATCTCCACCCAGTTCGCTGAGTTAGCCAAACAAATCAACAACCGTGACTCGTCACAGCAATCTCTCGCACTGCCTCATCTGGCCCTTCCAACCACCACGCACACCCAAACTCGAAATTCCCCTATTCACCGGTGCAAATGTGCTCTCATGGCTCTTTCAGATCGAGCGGTTCTACACCTACCACCAGACTGCTACCGAACAAAAACTCGACATCGCCTTGCTCTACATGACTGGACCTGCTCTCATCTGGGTCACGGTGCAACACCAGTCCCAACCATTTACTTCATGGACCGACTTCAAACGGTGCATCGAAGACCGCTTCGGGCCAACTAAATATGAGAATGCTGAAGGCGCACTTTACAAGCTCTGTCAATCCTCCACCGTATGCCAATACTTGGAGAAATTTGAAGCTCTCCGCTCCCGCGTTCCCCACCTCACAAATAGCAGTGCGCTCCATTGTTTTATTTCAGGTCTCCGTGATGATATCCGGTGAGAGGTTCTTCTTCTTGACCCCACTTCTATTAATGCCGCAGCAGGTCTCGCACGTTCCATCGAGGACAAGATTGCAACGTGTACCCAACCTCCAAATCGGCAGACCCTTCTCCATTCTACCACAACCTCGTTGGCTCTCCCACACAACCCGACAAACATGTCTCCTCCACGTACAAGCGATTGACACCAGCAGAAGCCTTAGTTCGCCGTGAAAAAGGATTATGCTATAATTGACGAAAAGTTTGTGTCAGGCCACCGTTGCAAAACAGCTCCAATGATGTGCATTATCTCACACGACCCACCAGACTCGACGGAATTTTTTTGATCCCACTTGACTGTCGCCTTGAGGACAAGGCTGATTTTGAATGGAGGGGCAATGTCACGAACGTGGTCAATGCTGATTTATTAATTAAGTAATTAAGTAATAGTGGGTAGTTACTTATTAGTGGGTAGTTATTAGGAACAATTCTTATTTAATTATTCTGCATTTCTGTAATTTAATCACCTTCTATTTAAGGGGATCACTCTATCCTTGTGAGGGGAAGAATTATCAATATCAGTTTACTAATTATCTTTATTCTCTCTCTCCTACCATTACCGTATTGTTACAACCATCACTTGTGTTCGACTGCCTTGAACTTGGTTTATGTATTTTATATTAATCTATTACTACATCTGATATGCATTGGATACATTGTGCAAAGTCAATGTCACTGGCGTTTATAATGATATATGTTGTTGTGACTTTGCTAATCTGTATTGGTGTTTTTTTTAATAAAGTAACATGGTAAACCTACAACAGTAAGTGTTGACGGTGCTGATTAGCTAAAACACTTGCCGCTTTTATACTACTGATCAAATTGTTGCTCTGTTGATTTTTATCTAGTTCGATATCAATCTGGAAATCGAATTCAATTACATATTGAAGTTACAATAATCTGGCGATGAGGGGGAATAAATTCAGTAGATACGCATGCATTACAAAGAAAAGTGATCAATAAATGCCACCCAACAGCAGCTACTTGGTGATCTGTTCCTATATAAGCACACCAAGCGACTAAAGTTTAAAATGCCAATCTCATTTCACATTAAGGTCACAACAACAAAACACAACATCGTTGCCAAGATGAGTAACTCCAGAAAGAGATTTTTGGGTCAATGGTAAAAAAGAAGTTGTTGTAGTGCTGTGTTCCTCCTGATAGTGAAAAAAAGGAAACTAACGTTCAGGGACAGAGTTTAGTTAACAAGCGGAAGCAGAAATTAAGTGCACCCACTCCATCTTACCAGAGGAAGCGTCACCACACTACAGACATCCCAAAGAAAGATTATGCACCACCAGTGGTTGTTCACGCAGACAATGACAAATCGGAAAACAAGAAGATAATACGCCGACCACCATCATCACCGTGTTATTTCATAGAAGGTGTCACCACTTCTGATTCCGATGATTCTGGCTACTCAGTTAACAATACACTTATGCGTGAAGACTAGTTTAGTTATGTATTATGTCGAATGTTTGATTTTGATATATTAATCATATCGGTTACTTCAGTAGTGCAGACGTACATGCACCTACCATGTGGTCTGGTGACATCTTTTGTAGTAGTATGTACCGTTTATTTTCATGCAGTGCCTTAAAAAAGTGTGGGTTTGTATTGAAGTACTATATGTATTAGTGTTTTTTTGAAGAAGCATGTCAATTTCAATAGGTTTGTAATATATCTATTCACTCAATGCAGAATGTTATGGTTATTCGTATAAGAATTTGTTAGGCCTCATTGAAGATGGTAACAACACATTTATCTTCAAGTCTGGTTCAACAAAAATCAATGCGTTCAGTTGCTATTACATGGTTACCTACTATCCGATGTATTTGAACATACACAAATATAATCTTCTAACAGGAAGATATTTTCCTGTATCTGCTACTACAGACTTCTCAACTAATAACGTGTGAACTGCTTACATTATTGAATGCACATCACTAATCACATCTTACTTTTATGCCCGCATCAGATTCTCCATTTTGTAATGTCACAAACACTACACGAATCAATCAGTCAAAAAAGGATATCCTTCCAATGCGTTTAGTTCACTCCATTTTAGAACACCGTAAGTAAATGCTGGTAGTTGATTGGATAAGTTTGATTTCTTGTGCATTGAATCGTTCAATGTGGTAATAGGATGCAATCGTTTGTAGTGAAGAATTGATGTTTAACAACTTAATTAAAGATACTAGTTTTGGGGAGCATAGTCCCGTACATACACATTAGAGGGGGATTGGTACAGGCGCAACACTTAATGGATAGGAACAGATGGGAGTGTAATAAATGACAGTTACCAATCATGTCACATTTACTCACTTTATCTAACAGACTTTTGTCGCTTTAAGATTTCAAATGCACCGGCATACAACAGCGAAGTGAGATCTTATTTATCTCTTATCCATATTTATATTCATCCCCATGTGTGACATCTGCAGTAGTTCTATCTGCTTTTGAACATATATCTTACACCTTTTGCGCTATGAATTAGGTAATCTTCGAACTGCAGTTTTGATTAACATCAACCACCCAAAATATACGGTTTTGTTTCATTGACATTAGCAAATCATGGCATAACCATCAGATTGTCAAACAAACACAATAGACTGCTGATTATGGATTGGAGACATTAGTAAACCTCGGCATAACCAGTAGATTGTCAAACAAACACAACAGACTACGGATTTTGTTTAACTTACATTAGCAACCCACAACACTAGCATATTCTCATACAAACACAACAGACCACGGATGTTTAACCCTAAGTACACAACTGCAATCATCAGGAGATTGCTACAGCATACCACCCAGCAGTACTTATAGTTGAGCAAACCATGCATACTCAGATCTACTACAAAAGTAGTACACATCGACCATTGTTTGCCTAATTAAATTATCCAACAATGAACATTTCACGGGTTAGTCTCTCCTTCAATTGCACCATTGCAACAGATCCATTTTATGAAGCTTGACTACTATCAATGTTAGATGGTCTGCTCGAGCTTGGATCGGTGTCTATGTCCTCGTCGTTGGTGGGGATGAAATATGGAGAAGATTCCGGCATGGCGAAACATGGATCATCGAAATTGCTTAATCTTACATAATTATTGAGTGCAAAACAAGCATTCACGATCTTCATTTGCTTCAACAATGGATAACTAGGTACCTTTCGTAAGATTTGGCACCTAGCCTTCAACACCCCAAAAGATCTTTCTATAGCTGAACGTAGAGAAGAGTGTACGTTGTTGAACGTTTCCTCCAGACATCTTGGGTTTTCGGCCCTAAACTCGGATTGATGATAGCGCACTCTTGTGTGTGGCGTCATAAGTCCTTCACGGTCCAGATATCCCTTGTCGCCAAGGAAGTACTTTCCTACAAATACGACATCAGATCAAGTTACAATGCAACATGCATTCACTACATTTAGGATTACCGATTAGAATTTATGACTATACTTCAATACCTTGAGGAAGCTTGGGAAACTGATGTGAAACATCATTAATTGCGTTCAAATATACTCTCGTGTCATGCACCGAGCCTTCCCAACCGGCACAAACGAACACAAAGAGCATGTCGAAGTCACACACGGCTAGTACATTAGTAGTACTAGTAACCCCTTTTCTATTAATAAAACACATTTTGTCCTTCTCCGGTACCGTCAGCTCCACATGGCACCCGTCCAACGCACCAATGTAGTCCTAAAAGGAAATGCCATATCAGTCGATACATTATGATGATAAAGTGTGTTGTACTCAAATGTTGGTCCACTTGTTAAGCTTGAACGTCGGGTAATATTTCTGATTGTTGCGTACATTTTCCGGAATAGAACGAAACTTCGAGTCCCTCAGTTTGACAATATCTTTCCCTAACCGGCCACATGCCTCAAGGATATCGCCGAAATGTATTGATATTGATGACCCCGATTGCTGGAACCGTTCCATGTTGTCTCTGTTAGCCACATGTGGCTCAACGTTCTAAGAAACCATGCCACTCTTTCCTTGACGCTTATATACGCTTTTGTACTGATATAGTATTTGTATTCGAGGACATGAAACAAAGCTAGAAATGTGTCCCTGTTCATACGTAATGCGTTAAAACAACGAACGGGATGACCATCCAACAACTCATTCACTCAAGACCCACCGCTCAATGAAGAAGTGTGCATCGGAACCCTACTTGGAGTCATTAGCTGTTGTTCTAATTGTTGAAAGTACTGCGATGCTTGTTGCTCTATGCGTAGAAGATTCAGGCGCATGGTGGCACAAAATTCTCTAAGTTTGTCCGGATCATGTGCAATTACAGCAAACGCATTCTGGAGTTGTGTTGCAGACATAGAATTCATCATTCATTAACAAAAACACCAAATATGATGAACACTAAATGAAACTGTAACATTCATATATGAAAAGATAATATATGTCCAACACACACCTCGTATGTTCACTCAAATAGCACACTATGTCTTTCATACAACATTACTAACACAGACTGTTCTATGCAACAGATATGCATGTCACACTCAAGTTGCTTTTGATTGTAATTCCATCTTCATCCTGATTACATCCACAATTTCATCATCTTTCAGAACCTGAAACAGATCTCTAAAGTTATAATCCTCTATTAAAGAGACACCAAACCTAAACTCAAAATCTATCATCACCACCTACACTCTTAAGTTTTTGTACTGCCTGAGACTCAGTCATCTTCCCTTCTCTCTGCCTCATCAGCGTGTAATTCGGTCAGTTGCTGCCCATAAGCATGTCCTCAATATGATTTGAAAGAGATAAATTATATGCAAGTTTCTTTTCTATGAATGCAAGATACAGTTTGTCGATATGCCCATTACGCTCACACAAGGCACATGTATGTCTCTTCCTTTTGTTTGAGGTCCCACTAGTTTCATATGTGTCAGCGTGTTCTATCCGTATATGCGTCAGCCTTAGCAGAAACATGTTCTGATAAGCCTCAGCTTGCTGAAGGATGACAACTTTAGATAATCCCTAAAGTTGTCCTTAAACTTTCGATTAAGAGTTCGAATAACCTCGGCATTGCTAATCGTTTTGAACATCCTAACATCAATAACAAAATAAGTCAACATAATAACACCAACAACAACCATAGATATTACTTTAATTTGGTTGAACATAACCTCTAACAGTTTGGTTCACAAAAAGGTTCCCTTGGAACTCTGATGCTGATACTAACCTAGACCCTAATATGCCTTCTAATACCTCCGACGAGCAAAATGAAACACAAAACAAGGTCAACGACACCCTACTTCAAAATATAATACACCCCAACACGGCCTTCGCATGCAGCTATCCTACACCTACTTAGGTAGTCAACCTAGTAAAAAAAACACCCATGTTGTATACCAAAAGATGTTGCGCTACAGCCAACAATTTACTTGTTATCCCCATATCTAGCATAATAAACGTGACTAATCTAATCACGGATCTCATAAATGTCCACCAATGTCATCAACACTTCACGATGTCCCCTATCTGCTAACACCATTAAAATAGGTTAATTCCCTTCTGCTTACACCATCAACACCCCTAACAATATCAGCAACCTCCTGCTCAGTGATAATTTTGTCTACTTTTTCAACCTCCGCCTGCAGTCCATCAATCACATACTTACAGCCGTCCAAAGTGTGGTCAAGTCCACCCTTCATCTCTCGCAGATCTTCAGCACTTACTGTACTTCCCCTTACTCCCCTTAGATTTCTTTTTCCCAATAGTTGGTTCCCTTTTTTCACCTGAAGAGGCTTCTTCTTGCCGCCATGCACACCCCCATCTGTAGTAGTTTCCATGAGCTCATCCCACTTAGCAGGTTTGTATTGATTCCCATACTGTGGAAGATAAGGGATAGGAATGCCTTGGCTGTAATTCATGTTACCATTTCCTGTATCCTCGGTGGTTGGCTTAATGCAGACAACTGTGGAATGATTGTGTTTGAACTCCCAGCTACCAACCCGACATATGGTAAACCTTGGAATTATGATCCAACTAAACTAGCACCAATGGACGCCGCAGTAGGTACATCAAAAATAGGAGTAGTAGAGTCTCCCTCGAGGTCAACATATGGCTCTTGGATACGTTTGTTGTTTGAACTAACACCCCCGAAGCTGGAACTGTGTACTAAACTGCCAGATATGTCCATAGACGAACCACCACATCCGCCGCCAGAGTACTCAAATGTTGATGGGGGGTTCATGCTCAAATTGCCTTGTCCTTGACTGCTCTCACTCCCATTATTCTGGTCAGCTGTGTCATTATCATCTAACGCCTGTGGGAGTACACCTCCAGGAGTGAGTCTCAAATCACCATTAGCATATGATTGACCCCATATTAACTCCATTTCGTCGACTAAGTATGCTGGCCATTTTGAGTTATCGAGTTTAAATATGCCTCTGTTTTCCTGTTGGTAAATAACACATATCAGAATATGACATGGTAGCATAAACAATTTACAGATAATAAGAATCAAGGGTAAATGTGCTGATTCTGTGAGATATACCTGCGCTTTTCGTGCTATCCATTCCTCTGGGTAAGTGCAGCAATTCCCTTCCTCATTCCAACCAAGCCCAGTTTACTTGTTTGTCAACTCCTTCCATTTTCTCCAACCACCCTTAAGTGTGTCTCCTTTATTTTTACACTAATGTCGATCTACATACCCAGGACCGACCCTACGGTCATTAAACTTCTCCGTCACATTGACCCACCTATGCTGAAATCCAACTAAAGAAACACCCCGACCTAGTTGTATTTCTGCCTCCTCTACCAGTAGTTGAATCTAAAGTTCCACATCAGCTCTACTCCACTCATGTTTCGGCCTTCTAATTTTCTCATCACCACCCTCAGACAACTTTCCCTTCCCCTTGTCACCATCATTTTTTTTCACCATGACTAGATGGTAGCAAATGCAGAAGTTGTTCAGGATCACTTATATATATCTATCAATACTCACTTTACGCAAGAACAAACATATTAACCAGGCCTAACAACGCAGAAACCAAGATACATGCACACCGACTGATCACAGAGTGTTACCAACAACACACAAATTTAAATTACGATTTTGCCCAAGTGCCAATCGTAATGGGAATATAAAACTCGGCAAAGCAATATGATAAAACTACACGTATGGACATGATTTGGATCTGTAACACATGTTCACACATGGTAACAGATGTCAAATTATCCCCACATTTGCACAGAACATCATAAAAACAGAAACAATCGGCCGATGTGGTTACCTGGTACCTCGGTAGCCGGAAAATCAATAAACTGCACCCAAATTTCAGCATCGAAGTTAGAATAGTATACGAATTGGGGAAAATACATGTTCAACAAAAACTGAGCTGTACCTACGATTCACCGATTCTGATTCATAAGCCTGCTCGCCTACATGTCCAACCATGAATCTGAAATTGCAAAAGTGTTAGTTCTGCGTCAATCGTCACATTTTTTTAAAAAAAAGTACCAAAGAGGAAGCTTACTTGGCGTGCGCAAATGGAAGAAGTGTTTGGTGCTTGTATTTAACAACGAATCATTCTCATAGTTGTGGATGAGGTAGTTGAAAGCAGAATGGATGAAGTAATTGCTTGACGAGATTGATACCGGTTAATTAATTGAGGAGATGGTAATCCCAAATTGATTATGGTAGTTAAGTACAGAAAGTCTGTACGACGAAAGTAGGGTTTGTCGACAATTGTTCTGTGTTTTTTTTTATATATAAACTTGTCATACTGCATATATAAAAACCTAACCATAGGCGCCGAGATTACATCACAGTCATAGAGTTACACACATTACCGCTATTAGTCTTAAAACTTAATTCGAAATTCAGGTCACAAGCCTGATAAACAGCAGCAGGGATATGATCCCTTTTCCAAATTTTCCATTCAACAGATGGATTGAAAATCTTTGTAACTAAGAAAGCAGGAAATTGTTTAAATTCAGAATTACAAGAGTACAGCTTGGTGGAGCTCATTCTTTGGAATCCGGTTGCTAGTTTCTGGAATTGGCGACCTCTTTCCCGGTTGTTGTTGAGAATGTCGTTGCAGGTCATATAGGATTCCTGATTGTTGATGATGATGTGGATTTTGGAGAATCCTTCTTCGGTAGCCAGTTCAATTCCTTTTGCAATTGCTTGAATCTCCATCTCATGATCTTGTGATTTCGTGAAGGTCTGGATGTTGAAGGCCACTCTTGGCTTGTGTACATAATCAATGAGAGTACCTCCCGAGGCTGTTGAGACTCCTTTGTGTCTGTTTACAGAAGTTACAAGTAAAATTTCATCTTGTAATAAAACCATAGCAGCATCATTCATAATCTGTTGAGTTGAACTCATCATTTTAGAGTGATACATAGCAGAAAAATGTAAATTGGATTCAATACAATGCATAACCGCCAATTCAGGATTGTGTTTGGCTTTGTTTCTCCCATCATAAATAGCCCAAATCGAATTGGCTATCATAGAGAGTTTCAACTTAGACCATCTTTGAGCTTTGTGGATCAGCCAATCTTGGATAGCTCCACTTCTGTAACCTGGAATATCACCAGGATTCACTAGTTTGTCCCAGAATTGACTACTAGTCCAGCAGAGAAATATGGCATGGGTATCCGTATCTGTGTTACCACAAAAGTGGCACTTTCCTTTTCCCCCAATTCTTTTTGCTATATTAGCCATACACGGGAGCTTGTTATTTAGAAATTTCCATAGAAGAAGTTTCACCCTAGGAGGGCATAATTTGTCAGAGACCCTTGAGATAACATCACAGGGGCCTCGGTTGGTGTTGGAGGAGTTGGTCTCCTTCTTGTTGTCTTGTAGCAGCATGTAACCTTGTTTTACTGAATATTTTTTATCCGTGGAGTAGTGCCAGATCCATTCGTCTTCCTTCTCAGCATTAAAGCGGCTCTCAAGGATGTCTGTTCTGTCAATGTGGAGGAAGTTTCGATTAATAATCTCCCTATTCCAAGACTGTCCGTCCTCATTCATCAGGGTTCTGACTTTCAGATTACTCCTTCTGTTTCCAATTGGGGAGATGATCTTAAAGTTGCCATCTCTGGGAAGCCAAGGAGAGTTCCAAATGTTTGTCTCAATCCCATTTCCTATTTCCTTTCTGAGCCTCATTCTGATGAGAGGCATACCTGAAAATATGGATTTCCAGATGGGGCTATCTTTTTTGGAAGTAGTGGCTAAAAGGATAGAAGATGAGGGATAATAAATTGCTTTTAGGATTCTAGCTACCAGAGTATTTGGGTTTTTGATAAGGTTCCAAATTTGTTTGGCTAAAAGAGCTTGGTTGAAGTCCTTAGTAAATCTGAAACCTAATCCTCCATTTTCTTTTTTGTTACAGATCTGCTCCCATTTTGTCCAATAGAGGGGTTTTTTAGATGAGTTCCCAGCCCACCAGAACTGAGCTATCATTGAATCAATTTTCTTTGTGATATGGTCTGGAATTCTCAGTATAGACATAGACAGGGTGGGTATAGCCATGAGCACACTGGTAGTAAGAACTGGTCTAGCAGCTTGGGACATGGGCCTATTCCAGTTATGGATTCTCTTCCTGATCGCATCAAGAATGTAGCCATAGGCTTCATTCTTATTTCTGCCAATTTTTGTAGGGAGGCCCAGGTATTTTTTGAAATGGGTAATCACTTGGACATTCAAAGCATTTGCCATTTGGGTTTTAGCTTGCAGGTTTACTTTTTTGCTGAAAATGATTTCTGATTTTTGGTGGTTTATTTCATGCCCAGAGGCTTTTAGGAAACTGAAAAGGATATTGGCCAGATGGTTAACATTTTGAGGAGTAGCAATCCCATAGAGAATCATGTCATCTGCAAAGGATAAGTGGGAGATGGGAGGGGTGGCATTGTTGACGCTAATACCTAGGTAGAGGTTATCACACATGGCTCGGTTGATGGCTCTGGAAAGAGCTTCCTGGGCTAGGATGAAGATGAAGGGGGACAGGGGATCACCTTGGCGAATCCCCCTTTGTTGGATAAAAGGTTTGCCTGGGATTCCATTAATAATGACCGAACCTTTGACTGAGGAGATATAGTTCATGTCAGGAACTCTCCAATGATCAGGAAATCCCATGGCCTTGAGCAGGTCATTTATAAAAGTCCACTCCAATCTATCATACGCTTTGCTTAGATCAATCTTACAAGCAAACAGAGGTTTTTTTGTGGCTTGGGACTTTGAAATTCTGTGATATAATTCTCCTGCCAGGATAATATTGTCAGAAATAAGTCTATTTTTGACAAAACCTGATTGATTTTCAGAGATGATATCAGGGAGGATATTTTGCAATCTATTGGCAAGGACTTTTGTAATGATTTTATAGGTGAAGTTGCACAGGGCTATCGGTCTGAAATTGTTTAGGTGGGTGGCCCCCGGGGTCTTTGGGATGAGGGTAATGTAATAGTCATTGAGAGAAGGAGGGATTGGTTGGCCATTGAGGATATTTAGGGAAACCTGGATGACTTGTTTTCCAATGATACTCCAGAAATGCTTGTAGAACTTCCCATTAAAACCATCGGGTCCAGGAGCTTTATTCGATCCTAGGTTCTTCACAGCCAGGAGAATTTCATCTTGGTTATACTCTAAGGTTAAGGAAGCCTTCTGATCTTCATTGAGGATGTTGCCCACTAGATTACAAAAGGGTTCAGAACTGTCTAAGTTGGTGGCCTTAAAGAGATTCTGAAAATGAGTGGTGGCAGTATTATCAATCTCCTCCCAAGAGTAAACCATATTCCCATTCTCTTGCTCCAAACCAAAGATGGTATTTTTCTTTTTGTTGGCTGAAGCTTTGGAGTGAAAATAAGCTGAGTTTTTGTCCCCTTCTTTAAGCCATTTGTCCCTAGCTCTTTGCTTCCACCATAACTCCTCTTTATATTGGAGCATTTCGATCTCAGAAAGCAGTCTTTTCCTATTTGAGATGATTCCAATGGTCTGTCTAACAAGGTTAATCTTGTGGAGCTCTTTGGTTTTGCTCTTGATTTTATTCCTGACTTATAGATGTTCCACCCTTTCCAAGCTTGGAGTTTCTTTCTACAAGTGTTGATGTTTTCCAAAAAGTTATGGTTATTAGGCCCCCAACAATCTGTAACAATTTTTTTGCACTTCTCCTCCATTAACCACATGTCTTCAAATCTAAAAATGTGACCAGGTTTTTTGTGGGAACCTAGAAACTTAATGAGGATAGGGCAGTGGTCAGAATGCTCTCTAGGGAGATGTTGGACAGACAGGAGAGGAAAGAGGTTTTGGGCATCTGTGGATATAAAGACTCTATCTAGCCTACTAATAGAAAGGTAAGGATCTGGTTGACAATTGGTAAAAGTGAAAGGGGAACCAATGAAGCCCGCATCAATAAGCCCAGTATCCCTAATAACTTTCTGTAACACCCCAACCGCTAATCCTATGCTTACCGTCTAATCGTCCTATTAATCCTACGAGTTCGCAGCGGAATTATTACATACTTACTACGGCGGGTGAAACAATGCCGCTAACCGCCCATACGGCTAGCTAGGCTACTAATACTTACAGTCACGGTCTGATGAACATAATGTACCGAGCTACTAAATTACTTACCAAAATAACATATGCCGAATACTTACATCCTGGATCACCGAGTATTTAAAGTATATTCAGTTACAATCTTTCAAGCTTACCAAAAGAGAGTTTCTAAAGCTACTCATCTATACCAATGCTCCTTTCCCAATATCCAAAAAGGTGTACCCCATGGTACACCGGCTAATCAAAAACTGTAGCCGTGTACTACTTAGTACACCCATCTCAAATTCATTGTTTACAACCAAAAAGAAGATATAAAATGAAAGTAGATCTTCACATCTTCATCAATCTCGAGTACCTGCGTGTAGTAAAAATGGTGCCCCAAGGGGCTCAGCAAAAGCTGCTATGGAC
>CM041776.1:410767681-410841210 GCA_023374045.1 Limonium bicolor | reverse complement strand
ATTCAGAGAAGACTAGGGTTTTCTTCACTAGCATGTCACCTACCCATGGAAAGTAAGTCCCATTCATCAGCTCAACAAGATACATTATTACCATAACCATCATCTCAAACGACTTTGGTTTAACTAATGTTGTAGATTAACTCAAGTTCAATTACTTACCTTGATCTCATTACTGATCAATATGTCACCTTTCTTGCTTTACTGTTATAGAAGTGTGGATTGGGGAGGCAATCCAAAGGGGAACTGTTACAACGAGACAACTATGATAGAAGACCCAACATACTGGGGATCAGATTCTCGTAAAAGCGTAATGCGAGTAATAGACAAAGTATTCAGCACATCAGATGTGCCTGTTTCATTCCTTAACATAACCCAACTTTCCAGCTATCGAAAGGATGCCCACACATCAATCTATAAAAAGCAATGGAGTCGTTTAACAGAAGAGCAGCTGGCTAACCCTTCTAGCTATGCTGATTGTGTTCACTGGTGCTTGCCAGGCTCCAAGATACATGGAATGAGCTGCTTTATGCTAAGCTTTTCTACCCTTAAGAAATGGGTCAGCATAATTCATTTGATCGACTAGGAAATTGGGGTGGAACTTCATTTTTTTTCTATATTACATGATTTATCCAAGGGCATGGTTATCAGGGCGAAAGTCGGGTGGCTTTCGTGTTTTCATTTTTTCATATTCAACTGGAGCTGGTGGCAGGGGGTAATTTCCAGAAAAAAAAACAAGAAGTGAAAAAAAGAAAAAACTTGCAACTGTACGATTACCAAACGAGTTTTTGTAGGATAATTCAAATTGGATCAACACATTTGAAGTGTAGTCTTAAAATTTGCAAATGAACAAACTGATTTGGGTTTATGAGTTGAAAGCTTCAGCAATTTGTGAAATCTGCTTCGCCTATTGAGTGAAGTCAGTGTGATCAATCATCTTGTAATTTTGTCAGCATTTCAATAATTATGCTCAAAGTAAAATTGAATTCGTTCCCAAGGGATTTTATGATGGACCAGCGTGTTCTGTCACTTTAGTGGCTGACTAAAAAAATTGTGGGCCTATTTTTAGACCCCGGGTAGCCCATTATAAGAGGTTGCTATCATCTCATTCAATATGAAAAGTGAGAAACTCAAGACGTAGTTAACATTTAGATTAAATTGTTGCCTTTCGCCATTTTATTAATAAAAACAAAAACAAGAGCGGACCGGTATAATGGGTCTCATTAAAACCTCCTCGAGTAAAACCCAGTGGGAAAAAACATTGAGGAGGAAAAAGAGTACCCACCATGTCCGAGTACAATCCTAAACACCGAACTAGGGGGAAAACAATTACATCCAGAGAGAGACAGTATTGCAAGACAAAAGTATATCAGCGCTACATTCAGACTGCACTACTTATACATAATCCTTTAGGGAGGTCAAATTGATAAAAACACCGCATGCTAACGGGAGATCCTTCCACCACACCTTAGTCCATCTCCAGACTCCTAGTTTTATCTGTAGACTAAGTCGTGGTACATTAAGAACTTCGCTTCGAAATACCACATCATTCCGGTGCATCCAGATAAAGTTCACACCATAACAGAGAGTTGACCGCTAGATCCTTTTGCCTTTAGATGTGAGCAGAACATCAAACCAGTCTTGATAAATGGCTGTAACCGAGTCTTTGAATTCAAACCGTACATTCCACCTCCGGAGTAGGAGCTCCCATACTTTACATATGCTTGAGCATAAAAATAGAACGTGTTCAACTGTTTCCATTGCTCTATTACACCATGGACACCAGCATTGTGCCAGGGGAACAAGGCTTTTTTCGAACAGAAAGTCACGAGTAATAAGCCTTCTCATCAGGGTGAACCACAACATATATTCTACTCGAGGTTCGCAGAGCCCTTTCCATATGAGATGTATATTTGGTACATCATGTGGCTGCAGCGCAGCACTGTTCGACGCAGTAATCATACTGCAGAGATCTTTAGAAATAGAATTCTTACCTGCAAATGTGAAGCAGGAGGGATTAGCGCGGCTGACATCTGATTCACCAATTCTTCCTCAAAAACAAATAAAGGCCTGCGCCAACCAAATTTCCATGACTATACTCCATCACGCCATTCTCCTTGCTCTGCAACCGTGCAGTCCTTGTCGGAGGCAATTTAGAAAAGTCGAGGGAATGCTTCCTTTAAACGCCCCACTGGACTCCACCTGAAATACCCCATAAATTAATTTAAATTAATTTAGGGGATTTCTTTTAGTAAACCCTAAATGATACTATTATAATTTATTATATGGTATTATGAATTTAATAGTGAGATTTATGAGTCAATAAATATTGGGAAAATTTCAAGACACTCCAATTATATTAAAATTTTAGAAATATTTCTAACATTGATTTAAGGCTTCAAAGTCAAAATAAAATCATGGAAACCTTAAAGCTTCGAAAGCCTTGCTAGGATTGACTTTTTGAGAATGGTCAAATCAGGCCATGAAAAGTATACCAATAAAAAGGTTATGGAAAACCAAGAAGATTGATAAAAAGAACGTTAAAAACGGATCATCCTAGCCAAAGTTATGATAAATTGAAGTTTAGAGCCAAAATTTTGGAGGTTGCTGACGTGTCCAGGGCCAGCTGACTCAGCCGCGCGCCTGGGGACACGTGTCGCGCCCAGTCAGCACCCGAGTTACTCAATCGGTTGATTTTCCAGCGGTTTTGGCATGTCATGGGGCGATCTTTAGACACCTATATCTTTTTCCCTACTCCACCATTTGGTATGCCGTTTGTTTCATTCGATTCTCCTATCTTTCCTCTTTCCAACCATTACTCACACACCATCTAACTCCTTCTACAATGATCGGAAAGTTGATCCAAAGTTACCTCCTCGCGAGTTCGTAACCCAGAATTCCAGTTTTTCCTGAAATCGGGTAAACTTTGTCACGCCATAACTTCTTCATTTCTCATCCAAATTTCGTGTTCTTTAGCTTGTTTTGAAGATCTCTAATCCCTCTATAACTTTCATGTTGATGGCCAAGGCTGATTCGCACTGGTTCGGGAGATAAATCTGTCTAAAGTTGCCTACTCGATCACGGTGGTAATTCTGCCCAGTTCATCCCGAAACCAACTAGGTAAACACGGATCTTGTGAGATCTGTAACTTTCTCCCTAGTTCATCAAATTCAATGATTCTTCCACTAACATCTAGAGTTACATGTCTAGTTTGGATTGTGATAGGTTCCATGAATCAAATCTCTCTCAGTTGGTGCGAGTTGATTCGAGAAGGGGCATACCTGAACCGCACATAAAATACCGATTTCCAGAATTCCCGATTTGGTTTCACCTCGTTAATGCAATTCCGGTAAGTTTCTGATCAAATTGCTCCGTTGATGCCAATCGTGACTTCATTACCGGTCAAACCCACATGCCAATTTAGTCTATTATGCATTACAATAGGAGAATTTGTCAAAATCGGATTCGAACTACACTAAGAACCCTAACTTCGAACTCAGATTCGAAACTACTCAATTCTGCATGATAATTGGGGAAATCGGTACCATTAGAACCGGAATTTGATTTCGAATCGATAGGAACAAGAATCACCGAATTTCGTTCTGTAGATTGTGAGATATCGAGTGATTAGTACTCGGGTGCGAATTCAAAATCATGAAGAACTCGCGAGTTCTGGGCCGTCCGATCTCGGTTAATAAAGATGGACGGCCGAGATTAGATCGTGGGGGTTTAAGTTGTAAAGTTAATATGTTTTCCAGAATAAAGTCCTAACTTGCTAGATTTATTTAATGGCCTTCCCGAATGTATTTTGATTTGAAATTTTAACCATAGATTCCTTATAAAATCTAGTTTATTTTGATGTAAGTTAATATGGGTTTTGAGTTTTTAAACATAAGTTATGATTTTTGCAAGTTACGAGTATTATGGAATTATTTGGGTAATTTAAAAAGATATTTTATGAAGTAAATTTTTAATATGTCTAAAATGTTATAGTTATTATATATTAAATTTGGGAATTTTTGGACAAGGGAAAATGGGTTTAAAAATTATGTTTATGGAATTTTCATAAGAATGACTTATAATATATGGTTTTTAATGTAACAAAAAAATGAAAGTATGGATTGTTAATAAGCTTCTTGGGTTGGGGAAAATAATTGAACCTAAATTAACATTTTATACCAGTATGTTTATAAATATTTTGGGTGTTATCTTTTAAGTGAAGTAAAAGTTGTTTACATATATATATATATATACTTATATGAGAGAAATAAAATAGGAACTTATATTAAATCAAGATATTAAACTAAACTACGTATTATTATTATGGAGGTTAATATGCTTAATTAAAGCTAGGGAACACACTTTATTTTATATACCATATATCAGTTGTGGATATGTCTAAAAGATATTAGATATAATTAAATACAGTAAGAATTTCTTAAAGAATGTTTTGGATAAATCCTAAGGAAAATATAAGTGTATATATATATACATTAGAAGTAAATAAAAGAAGTAACATTCCTTATGGGAAACATATTAAGAGGGAAAAATTGGGATAAACCTAATTCATACGTGACAATTAAAAATATTAAATGTTAATGTGACATCTAGGTGGACTATTAGGGGGAAATACACATCCTAAACCTTAAATAAGTGTCAAGTAAGTTAGCCAATCGTAACCAAAGGGTTTAATTAAATTAAACCTATAATCAGGAGTAGGTAAATGAATAAGTTAAGTATACATTAAAGATTTAATTACGAGATCTAGCCAGATCCTTAGGAGGGAGTAACTGTAAAACAAAACTATAGACTAATAAGAATGGAGGATGTGTAGCATTATAGTGCCTTGACTAATCAATGCTTGGAATACTTTAATTATAGGTGATTAGTGGAAGTAGTTCGCATTTTCAAGTTTGGTTACCGCTTCTACATATACCAGGTACGATTTCTCGTACTCAGATACTTTTGGTGACAACTTTATGGAATGTTTTGAGAAACACTAATTGAGCTTGAATGAATTTCGAAAGGAAACTGTTTGTGGGGCTAACTCAGCTTGATGTGACTAACTGAGCCTTGAATGTTCAACTCACGTGATCATTGGTTCCTCTTATCTGGTTGTCTCACTAGATATTAACTGCTGAGGGTTTACGCCTCTGCACTCTGTAGGACTGAGTGTTTTGGTATTGCACTTGTGCAGTTAATAATCTAGTGGGAGTATGGGATTGTTAATCTTGGTAAATTCTTCTTTTGACTCTGGATATCGTTTCAACCATGAGCTGAGTCTTTGTTGTGATGTCGCACATCTTCACCGGTAAACAGCGAGGGGCTGTATATCCCCTGTCCAATCGGACGTGGTAAACAGCGAGGGGTTGTATATCCCCTGTCCAGTCGGACGTTGTAAACAGCAAGGGGCTGTATATCCCCTGTCCTATCGGACGTGGTCAACAACGAGCCATCTCTTCCAATTGGTTTCATTCCACCCTTGAGTTGTTGGTTCTTGGATTTCTTCTTTCCTTTCCTAGTCCTTGTGACTACTTGGGTCTTTCTACTCTTACTGGAACTTAATCTAACTTAAGCATGGGATGTTCACTAACTCCTGGTGTGGTTTTAACTGACTAACTTTATCCTTATTGTTGACTATCTCTATTTCTTGCTTGTTGCTTTGACTTGGTGATTTTGAAGTGCCTTGTCCCTCGGTTTGGTTTTTAAGAGTTTCTTACCAAGTTTCTATATTGTTTAAAGATTATGTTTTAATTTCTGTTATGAGGATTGTACCAGTTCCATTCCAGGGAACTGACTCACCCCTCCCGGGGTGGGCTGCTTGGTTTTATCTTGCAGGTATGAGTTGTTATACAGGTGGCCACGAAGAGTCTGAGTGATTGGGGTGGGAATTAGGATTTGTGGAGCGTTGGCGTATTTTTCTAATGTTAGGTTTATGTTATGTTTTCTCGAGTTCAGACCGTAGCGGGTATAATTTTATAAGTTGTAATTGGTGAGGTTTGGTGTCGGGTGCTTGGAACCCGATGATCTGTAATCGCCTTAGTATTTTACTTTCCGCTGTATTTATGTTAAATAGGGGTGTTACACTATCTACTAGGATGTTGCCCACCATTCTATCTTTGATTTGGGCCCGGATAACGAGGGGATCATTGTGAGGGAAGTACACTCCAATTTCATCCTCCTCTGTAAAATAGATTGGTGGCAGAGGCTCCTTTCTTTGGACTTTTCTCTCTGGCAGCTTTTCATGAACTTCATGCATATGCCTTTTCTTTTCCTTCGTAGTGTAAGGTCCCTTTTCTTAAAACAATCCGGTTATGACTCCGAAGTCAAACGACTTGATGTGGTTTATCTCGGGGTGAAACTCTTCCCTCTGTCCAGATGAATTTCCCTCACCTCGCCCATCTCGGAATCGATTTTGATATCCACTGTTACCTTTTTGCTGCTTAGAAGCCTCCTGCCTCTGCTTCTCTTGTTTCTTCTTATGTTCATCAATTTTGTTCAACTCCTTTGACAATGTTCCACAATTGGTTGTTCGATGGCTGTAGTGCCCATGGAATTCACAATATGCGATTGGGTTCTCTCCTGAAGCATGTTTCTTTGGAGGTGGTAGATATCCTTCCCTTACTGTTGTCGCATATCGACCAGGCGCAATAGTGATGGCCTTCGCTCCATACATCGGCTTATTCCCGGCATAAGCAGAGTTGATCGAATCTTTACCGTAGGGTTTGTACCTCGTTCCCCAAGATCTTACTCCAGACGTCTCTCCGTAGTAGGTTCCGCCAGATTGTTTTCCTCCCACCTTATTTTCATTGACATCTTTGAAACTGCTGACCAACTCTTTCGCCTTGTTCTCTGCAATTTCAGATTTCAGAAAATCGTGCAACATTTCCGCTAATTCTCCATGGGTTTGCGGCGCTTTGGTGGCGATCTTCCCGGCTAGCCTCGGGTGTGTCATTCCATTTCCAAAGGCTTTCACCAATATCCTCTCATCCACGTCATCTACTTCAGTCACTTGCTTATGAAATCGGTTGCTATATTCTTTCACCGATTCTCCCTTTCTCTGCTTCTGAAATACCCCTAAATTAATTTAAATTAATTTAAGGGATTTCTTTTATTAAACCTTTAATAATACTATTAATTATTAAATTATTATATGGAATTATGAATATTAAATTATTATATGGAATTATGAATATTAAATTAGTATAAGGAATTATGAATATTAAATTATTGTATGGAATTATGAGTATTAATATTATATGGAATTATGGAAATTAATTTAGGGGATTCCTCCTACTTAACTCTAAAGAATACAATTAAATATTTAAATTATTATATATTATTATATAGTATTATGAATTTAATAACAAGATTTATAAGTCAATAAATCTTGGAAAAAATTCCTAGACACTCCAATTATATTATAAAGATTTTAGAAATATTGGGAGCATTGGTTTGAAACATAAAAGTCAATATAAAATCCTAGAAACCTTAAAGCTTATTAAGCCTTGCTAGGGTTGACTTTTTGAGAATGGTCAAACTAGCACATGAAACCTATACCAATAAAAAGGTTATGGAAAACCATGAAGATTGATAAAAAGAACGTCAAAAACGGATCATCCTAGCCAAAGTTATGATAAAATGAAGTTTAGAGCCAAATTTTTGAAAAGATGCTGATGTGGCAAGTCTGTTGACTCATCAGGCGCCTCGGGACACGCGCCCAACACTTAGATAAATTCTATCTCCACGTTTTCGCAACTGACTTCGCCCTAACTTGTGACCTCCATAACTTTCTCCTCTTTTGGAATTTTTGAGTGCCGTCTTTTGCATTCTCTTCTCCTTTGAATCCTCTTTCCAACCATTACTCACACATACCCTAATTCATTATACATCAGCCGCAAATTTGATCTAAAGTTGACCACTTGCGAAACTCGTACCCAGAATTCCAGCTTTTCGCCGAATTCAGGTAAACTTCGTTCGATCATAACTTCTTCGTCTCTCAACCAAAATTTGATTTCTTTAGCTTGTTTTGAAGATCTCTAATTCCTCTACAACTTTCATGTTGATGACCAAGGCTGATTCGTAACCTTTTGGAGGATATAGTTGCCTAAAGTTTCTGATTCTGCAGCACATAAAATCATACAGAAACCGCAGGTATAAACTCGTAATTTCGGGTTAGATTTATCCCTGTGTATTGCGAGTTAGAGTAAGTTATTGATATCAATGTGTAGAGATATTTTTCTTCTTTCTAATGAGCCCAAGAACATGGCCTAACTCGATCTAGAACGTATTTTATAGATCTCCAAAGTTCGCTACTCGAACAGCTCGAGCTCGAATTTTTTTTCCAGAAACCGATTACGATTTCCGTCACCGGTGTTTCCCTGGTAAGTCTCCGTTCAATTCCTCCTATTCTGTCACTCGATTTTGCATTATCGACCTAACCCAGCTGCCAATTTCATCAATTATGCCTTGTATTGAGAGAATTTTGTAAAAATCGAATCGGGTATAACATGAACCCTAACCTCTTCGAACCCAGAATCGAATTCGTAGGATACTGCATTATAGGTGGTGAAATCAGTGTCAATAGATTCGTTTTTCAATTTCGAATTCAATGGAACAAGAATCAACGAATTTGGTTCTGTGAGTTGAGAGAAAGGATCGAATTAGTACTCGGGTCGTGGTTGTTGTTCGCTGATGAACTCGACGATTTTCGGCCGTCCGATCGTAGTTAAAAGAAACGGACGGCCGAGATTAAAACGTTTAAGTTTAAGTGTTTAAGTTTTTATATTAATTTCAGAAATAAACCCTAACTTGTTGAATTTATTTAAATGCCTTCCCGAATGTATTTTGACACGAAATTTTAAAAACAGATTCCTTGTTAAATAGTTTATTTTGATATAAATTAATACGGGTTCTGAGTTTTTAAACGTAAGTTATAATTTTTGCAAGTTTTGAGTATTATGGAATTATCTGGATAAATTGAAAAGATATTTTTATGAAATAAAAATTTTATAATATGTCTAAAATGTTATAGTTACTATATACTTAATTTGGGAATTTTTGGACAAGAGGAAATAGGTTTAAAAATTGTATTTCTAAGGTTTTTCATAAGTTACCTTATAATATAAGGTTTTTAATGTAACCAAAAATTAAAGTATAGATGATTAATAAACCTTATAGGTTCAGGAAAATATAATAAGAATAAACTAACATTTAATACAGAATGTTAATAAATATTTTTGGGTATAAACTTTTAAGTGAAGTAAATATATATATACATATATATAAAAGGAATAAAATAGTAACTTAGGTTAAATCAAGGAACTAAATTAATCTACATTTATATTAATTATATAATATGGTAGTTAATATACTTAATTGAAACTAAGGGAAAATACTTTATTCTATAAACCATATTTTGGATGTAGATATGTGTAAAAGTTAATATAAATAATTAAATGCGATTAAACTACATAAAGAATGTCTTGAATAAATCCTAGTATACATATATGATAAATAAAAGAAATAAAATACCTTATAACAAATAGAATATGAAGGAATTAATAAGTTAAACTAAACCTATACATAATACTATAAAAGAATATTATGTGGGGTGGTATTAATTTATGGTTATGAAATTGAGTTTGAGTTACCTTTGAATTTCTAGGAATTATATAAATCCTATTTAAATACATGTATAGTATTATTTGTCAATGACCAGAATGTAAATCTAAAATTGGGTTAAGTAATTAATAAGTTAAAACTTAGGAAAAATTGTGATTAGGTTTCGTAAAAGGTTACACCAATAGATCTTATTCTATAATTAATGATAAATAAATGTAATACTTTGACGTCTAAATGTTCTTAATATATATAAACAATAATAAAATAAATAAAATACTTTTCTAAATGTGAGGTGGATTAGTAAGTCTAGATTTTAATCATTTCTTAGCATTTATGGTATTGAAATATAACTTAATGTTTTAAGATAAAATCATTAAAAGGATTATGATATAAAACTATATTAAACTATGATTTGGAAATTTATCTAAATAATAATCCTTAAGTTTCTTGGCATTAGATAAGCCATATGAAATACATTTATAACATTTATTACCCATACTTAGGATGTGAGTTTACAATTAAGTGAGGTATTTAGTAGTCAGAATTTATAGAAGGTTTATAAATAGGAATTTGATACTTAAAACTTTTGAACCTTTTATTAGATAAAACTAAGTTACATAAGATATTATATTGATATACTTTACGGTAATGGGAAATAATGATATGTTATTTGAATATAAAATATGAGAATTTTCAGGATAGATGATCTTATTAAATAATTGGCAATTTCACTTATGAATGGGGATTTAATTCTTAGATAAATTTTACCTTATGTTAAGATATAATGTTTATCCTAAAACATAATAAAGGGAAATAATTTATTACGTTACTCCTTTGAAACCTTAGGTTTTGTAAATAATTTAAAACGTATTTAAGACTTAAGGTTATTGAGGTTTAGTATAAAAGAATTATACATAGTCTATGGAGGGAATGTGTGTAAAAATAAAACATTTAGGAAATTAAATGTAAGCAAGGATACATAAAAGGATGTTTTAAAACACCTTATTATATAGTTAATGATAAAGTAAATAATGTATCTTGTGAATACTAAATGTAAGGGTTCGATAAGTCTAAGTTAATAACAATATAGTTATTTCAATATGAGAGGTAATTCAACATCTTATGACATGATTATTAGACAGTTATAATAGGAAGTCATTCTGAACTAGGGATGTGATAATTGAGTTTAGTGGCTCAATTAAGATATAATAAAATGTATCTACAACACTAAGATTCCAATATACAAGATGTAGATCTTAATTAAGTTGAGGGGAAACTTAATCATGATGGTTTATTTGGTAATATTGATAAAGTACATAATCATTACATTGTGAATTAATAGTATAGTATTCTGGGATAAACCTATTATAGGTCATAGGACAATGTTTATTCTAAAGTAAGAGTAAAAGTATTGAGCTTAAGAATTGTTGTTGGAATCCTAAGATTGATTGGATAACATATAATGCACTTAAGTTATAAAGGTCTTAAATGTGAGAATTATGGTTAAGTATGGGTAAAGTGGATAAGAGTGGAACAATTAACAAGTGTTAATAAAATACGTTCCTTGGTCTTACAACCTTGAGTTATACAACATTCTAAGACAAGTCAAAGGTTATACATAACATTTGAGTGAGGAGTTTATTTAAGCTTAACATAGGCTACAAGTGATTGATGATAGACTACCTTTAATATTCTTCAGAGTACTATTGATTGTTTGCGCAAGTTGACTAAAACTAACTACAGCGTCACCCAGGTACGATTTCTCGTACTCCGATACTTTTGCTGATTGACTTATGAGACGTTTTCAAAAAACGCTAACTGAGTTTAAGAGGAATTTCTAAAAGGAAATGGTTGTGTGACTAACTCAGCTTGTGTGACTAACTGAGCCTTGAATGTGAAACTCACTTGGGTATTGGTTCCTTCTATTTGGTTGTTCCATTAGACATTGACTGCTTAGGGTTTACGCTTCTGCACTCTGTAGGACTGATTGTTTTGGTATTGCTCTGGGTAGTTAGTGATCTGGTGGGAATTTGGAAAAGGTCAATTTTGGTAAATTCTTCTTTTGACTCTGGATATCGTTTCATCCATGAGCTGGTTCTTGAGGTTTCGACGTGCGCGCGTTTAATGGTAACAGTGAGGGGCTGTATATCCCCTGTCCCAAAAGGGACGTAGTAGACAGTGAGGGGCTGTATATCCCCTGTCCCAAAAGGGACGTAGTAGACAGTGAGGGGCTGTATATCCCCTGTCCCAAAAGGGACGTTGTAGACAGTGAGAGGCTGTATATCCCCTGTCCTAAAAGGACGTACGTGGCATGGGGGCCATCTCTCCAGTTGAATTATTCCACTCTTGAGTTATTGGTTCTTGGATCTATCTTATCATTCCTAGTCCTTTGTGACTATCTGAGTCTTTCTACTCCTAACGGGAATTGGGTTTAACTAAGGCATTGGATGTTCACTAACACATGGTGTGGTTTTGTTTCACTAACTTTACCTTTCTGTTATTCATCTTTATTCTTAACTTGTTATCTTGATTTGGTGATTTGTGGAATGCCTTGCTCCTCTGTGTGGTTTAAGTGATTGCTTTCAAGCTATTATTTATTTAAGAGTTGTATTATAAGTTTGTTTTTGGAGGATCGTACGAGTTCCATTCTAGGGAACTGACCCACCCCTCTCGGGGTGGGCTGCTTGGTTTTATCTTGCAGGTACGAGTTACTTTACAGGTGGCCACGAAGAGAACGAGTGATTGGGATGGGATTAGGTGTTGTGGAGAGTTTATGTGTTTTATTTCTGTTTTATTTTTGTTAAGTTTTCTCGAGGTTCAGGCCGTGACAATTGTAATCTTTAAGTTGTAATTGGTGAGGTTTGGTGTCGGGTGTTTGGAACCCGATGGTCTGTACGCCTTTAGTATTTTATTTCCGCTATAAATATGTTAAATAGGGGCGTTACAGCTTCACATCCATCAACTCTATGGTATCTTTTCGGATCTTCTTACTTGCGGCAAAGTAGAGCTGAAATTCCTCCGTAAGTTGTTTGAAGCTTGCAATGGACTGTGGCTTCCTAGAAGAGATCCAGTTCAAAGCTCTTTTGGTCAGTGTCCCCGCAAAAAACAGATTGCAGAGAGCTGATCCCCTGAGTATTTATCGCGAAGATGAATTTCTTGATATGTTGAGCCGGATCTCCAGTTCCATCATACTTCTCTATCGTTGGAGCGACAAAAAGGGCGGGAGCTTCGCTTTACGGATGTTCTCAGTAAAGGGGTACAACGACATATCAATGAGGTCTTCTTCCTCCCCGATTGCCACCGGCGACTTCTCTTTCCTATTTCCTCCCCCATCTTTCGATGTATCCTTAGCTTTCAGACCTTCAATCATGCTCGCCATTTCGTCCATTTTTTTGGTGCTCCAAATCGCTGTCCATCAACTCCTGTTGAAACCGCTCGTTACTCTCGGCAATTTTCTCATTGACATCCTGGGTGAAGCCTCGCATCAGATCGCGGAGGTCTTCTTTCGAGAACGAGCTTTATTCCACCCTCGTGGTCTTCCCCTTCCCCTTGTCAGAACGTGGTGCCATGATCAAGCGTAATGTGTTTCCGTGGATTGAATCGTGGTTGTCTTTCGACGTTCGATTCCCACAGACGGCTCCAAAACGAAATAGAAGTTTGATCTCTCTCTTTAGGATCACAAGTATGAAGTAAAATGACCAGTGTATTGACAGCGTATCGTTTTACATGGCCTGAGGCCTCTATTTATAGGCACGAAGTCACGTATTTCCTATACAACTTGTGGGGCCCATCCTTCTAGAATGTTCCTTAACTTACAAAGTTTATCTATACAACCTTATTTTACCTTACATTCGACCGATCCTTTTAGATTACAATCCATCCTCTAAGCTAAGTCTAATGGTGTGGGCATCTTTTTAATCCTCTTCGGTAGTGTTATGATCTTTAAAGCGTCCGACCGACTTTAACGCGGCCTCTCACTGGTAAGACTGTAGCCTCAACGCGTCCGACCAACTTCAACAGGGTCTTCCTACCGGTAAGACTATAGCCTCAACATGTCCGACCAACTTCAACAGGGTCTTCCTACCGGTAGTCGGCCTTCTTACTTTGTTTCGGTAGATAATTTCTTCATGGCCCTCAGTATTACTCCTCTTCACTCACCCCCTGTTAGAGTGTGAGATTCTCTTTCTTCAATACACTTTGACCGGTAACATAGACCATTGATCGATGATCGGTGAATGTTGACCTTCAATTAATATTCATTGACCGGCAGTCATTGACCATTGACCGGTGACCGTTGACCGGTTATTTATTTCTTTTTCCCCAGCTCAAACAAACAACCGGGAAAGCCAAAGGGAATTCTTTTCCATTCCTCTCCATTTCATTTCATGATTCCATTCTGTTTCCTTCGCTTGAAACAAACACCCCCTTTTTTTAACCACAACAGTTCCATGTATCAAATAACAAAGATAATAGTTAAACTGAATTTTTATAACTTATAAAACATAATTTCAAAAAAAATATAAATTCATACCATTATTCTAGAGTTGATTATCACTTGTCCGTCTGGCCTAGATAAAAGCGTGACAGGCCAGGTTTGATTATATTTCTAGGCGAACCGTGACACAATTTTGTGCCCTTGACAAGCTCGGTCAAGCATGATTTTAATATTATAAAAAAACATAATTTAAAATTTAAAATTTTACTTAATATATATTGAAATTTATTTTAATGACTTTATACTCTCTTTGTTATTAAGAGATTAATTTTTTTGGGGTCTTCAATTATTTTCAAAATATATAGTGTTTTGGTGTTGTTATTCTTTACTTTCCAACTCTATATCCATTGCAACTCTCCTTTTTAATTTATTCCAATTTCCAATGCAAAAAGTAAGGTTTAAATAGTATACTTTTTTACTTCTTATTTTTTGTGTCCGAACTAGAACATCATCTATTTACAACAAAAGAGAATAATTATTATATATAGATATAGTACATTTAAATTATATTTTACATAAAAATAAATAAATAACTGAGCTCGACTGGCTAGGCACCGGCCTAAAAATATAATATTTGGGCACAAACACTATAGGTAGGCGTGACAGGCATAAAAGTTTTATGCCCGACATATCACCCTTATGATCACCATGATGTTATTCATCATAATTCGTGATCTTCGAAACCAGATATATCACGAGTATGTTTTGATAAACTTCAAATTATATGTGTTTTAAAATGTGATGTATTGTTCTTTTAAAAGTGTATCTTATACACTTCAAAAATGTATTTTATTTAACATTAAAAACCATCTAAGAAAAAGATAATCCTACCTTATACAACCCCAAGACGGCTAACACAGTCGAAGAAGCGAAGCTAACACCGTTGAAGAAACTAACATCATCGAATAAGCTAACATCATCCAAGAATGCTAATGTGATTTGGTTATTAACCACTACCCAAGAAAGATAACCATATCCTTAGAACAATATAACGGTTAATACCGTTGAAAAATCTAGCATCATCGAAACATATAAAAATTATTGTAATATTTTATTTATTTTCAAAGTAAATCTTATAATATATGTTCGTATAAAAATACATTTTAAAGTTATCAAAATAAATCATATCGAAGTGTTTAATTATGATGAACAATGACATAAAATTTATTATTTGATGTTATATTTAACAATTTTTTAAAAATTATAAATCAAATAAATCCTCCTAGATAGAGACTAAGGTAAAGTATGAACCATATTCTCTTTCTATGCACAGTTATCACCAACGCGTAATATTTTTTCATCGAGTATCTGTTTATAAATATATCATTCGAGTTTAATATTTAAGATATATGATAATATTTTTATAAAATTAAATTTTGTAATTAATTTATACAATTTAATAAAATTATTTTATTTATATGTGTAACATTGAAATAAATTATATAACAAAATAAATAAGTAAGAGTAATATATTAAGCAGCCCTTGTCTTCCTGGGCCAATGATTTTGAGCCCCATGGGTCCCGCCTCCCGGCGAAAGTACTCTTGAGATGAGTTCTCCACGCTCCGGTCGGCCGTTGAGAATTTTTTTTTTTGGTGTTCTGGTGGGCCCCTCTGCTCTCCGCCAAAAGTACAAGCGCAGGTCGTTCTGGTGTGGGCCCGCCCAACCAAGTCTTAGTGGGACCCCTAATCTCCTTTCCCTCGTATTTGCAGGTAGCGCGGTGAGCGGGGTAATGAAAACCAAACTCCCGAGCCAAGCTCCTACCTGGTTTGGTTTGGAACCAACGGATAAAAGATGCAAATGCATGATTAACTTTTCTCCATCATGCTCGCTTTAATGCTAATCGTTGGCCTAACTAACCTTTCTTATCTTTTTATTTCCTTCTTTTTATAAGATAGAATTTGAACTCGAAGAAGGCTGACTAAAAACTTCCACAACCACAACTTTTTCTTCAAAAACTTCCACGACCATAATACAAACATGCTCTCATAACTCACAAGTTCTTTTATTTTATTTTTTTAGTTTCTTTTGTGCCGCTAATGCAAATATGTCACAGTGAGTTGTTTAACTATACGAGGAATTACGGTTTTCAAAAAAAAAAAAAAAACTATACGAGGAATTACATACATGCCAAAATTTAATTGATTGTGTCGTAAGATAAATTGTTATGAGTTTGTACATTATCCTTATTATTTTCCTTGAAGTTATAGATTAGTACCCAAAAATTAATTTTTTTTACCGTAATAGAAAACTGATATTTTAGATTTAAAATTAGATTTACACCAGTTGACATGACAAATAAGAAAATCAGACAACTAAATAGTCTCACTTGAATAGAACAAAACATAGGATGAGCTAAAAAAACAAGCCACAAAATTACCCCCATGACAAAGGAGCATTATATAGTCCCAACTAGGGGTGGCAATTCGGGTTAATTGGTCGGGTTGAAGCTCACCCATACCCGACCCGATTAAAATTGTATTGACCCATACCCAACCCAATAATATTCGGGTTACAAATTATCAACCCATACCCAACTCATATAAAATGATTAAACTCATACCCAACCCGTTTAACCCAACATTTAGGCTATACAAAATTTAAAAGACCTGGAATTAAATTTTTTATATGATTGCTCAAACGGAGTTACAAATGAATGAAATCATACATTGAATATGGTAGATATTCCAGAGTTTTCATTATCCTCTGTCTTTTTTCTTTTTCCACATACATGTCGTGCTTAGTGGCACTTAATAGGAAGAAGGTGATGTGTACGCGCCTGGGCCAAATATAACTGTATTTTCTTCTTCAGAATATAGAATCAAAACATAGACAAAAATCTTTAAAGTACAGAAGAGATAAGACCATAGTGGGAGCTGTGGAGGAGAGAGCAGCACACTGTCTTTTGACAATCCAAATAACGAATACTCTTGTTTTTGCTTTATAAAGAAATACAACAAAGTAGTATTATCAAATAAACAACCTCTCATCAAAAAGATACTACATAATCTGTATTATACTAGTTAGCACTTACTTAGTAAAATATTTATATTTTTTATCTAATTAATTATTATTTATTATTATTTTTAATAAAATAAAATAAATGGGTCGGGTTGACTACGGGTTAGGACTTTAAACCCATACCCAACCCACAAATTTAATAGGTAACCCATACCCGACCCAATAATTAAATGGGTCAATAATCGTGACCCAAACCCGCTATTTTCGGGTTGGGTATGGGTCGTGTTATCGGTTTGGATAAAAATTGCCACCCCTAGTACCAACTATAAACTGCCACAAGTTAGCTAGTGAGGGCATCCACGGTCACACCCAAAATTGTCAGTAAGAAAATTAAAAAGAAAAAAGTCTGTAGTGGTGTGAAATTCACCACCTTTCACTTTCATCGTTGTTTAAATAAGAAACATATGAAAATTTGATTTGACTGATTGTATTATTGCGTCAACCAGAGATATGCTTTTGCTTTAAATTAATAGGTAAAATAATATATTATTTAAGTGAAAGAAATACTAGTAAATAAAAAAAAAGAAATAGTGAGAGAGAAATAAAAAATAGTATGAGAAGTGAGAATTTAAGTTATCCCAAAACAAACACCCTAATATAAACACGTATGAAACCCCCTACCTACGCAATACATCACTGTAAGCCCATCATATAAGTGAGCACGGAACAAGAAAATCAGCCATACGCTAAAGTTTTCTTTTTAATACAAAAATGAATTAGTTTTGTTACAGTAGCTATATGTTGCGTATAAATTTATACGTAATAATTTATACAGTCGTAAGATTATCTCGTGAACAGTAAATCAAGAATAGATGTATCATAAGTTCTGTGTACATTGCTTTCTAGTGAAACTTTTTTAAATTATCAAGAAAATGTTTGGAATATTCAAGCTAAATGGAAGGGAAAAAACAGAAATTGATGACAAAAAAATTCTTAAAATTCTCATGTCTATTTCGACACAATCAAGGGAACAATTCCTACATATCTCCCGTTTTGACCAGCTTTATATGTCACTGTCCGGTTCTTTTACATAATTTTCCTATGAATCCAGTTTCTTGACACTGTATCCAGAGTGATGGACCCAGACTTTAAAATCTTTGGGGACCAGTTGTGGACCTAATATTTTGTTTACGGTAAATTTTTTTTTGACACTATCAGACTTTAAAATATTATGTTATTTTGTATTTTTTTTAAATTTATAAGGTCATTTAACTAATTTTCAAAAGTTTCGCGGGATTGGAGCCTCATCCGCCTCTGGTGGGGACACTTTTTATCGAATAACAATCTGTCAAACAAAATATTAAAAATTAAATAAAAAATTATATTAAATATTTATATTACAATTACTTTATATGAGTCTTTTATCATTTAAAAATGATACATAATAATATTATTGTTAATGGGCTAATATATTTGATTCTACATAAGTGTTTAGATTATCATCAACCAATTCATCTCATTCTAATTATTTAATGAGACGGGATGCTCTTTCAATTGTAGTTGTAGTAACTGATAACCCACATTTTGAACATACATTATTTTGAATGTCAAAACATCATATTTTGGTTACACTATTTAGTTATCTTTTAATATTTATTATTTATTTTTACTATACATAGACACATATATATTTATATGTTATAACCTCGGTCCGCCCCTCATCAGACTAGACTTCCACTTGCAAATCAGACTAGACTTCCACTTGCAAATAAATTATCGGTTGCACATAAATCTTGTCTTGTAAAAATGATTTACAACTTCAGTTTTTTTCCGCCACAGAGGCGATTTATTTGTTCCGCGATGTAATGCCTCTTTTATTGGAGATCTATTATCCCCTTCCCAATTTTCCTCCATAGTTCTTTCTAAACTCCCAAAAATATTTTACCACTTTGCTTTTAATTGGTCAAGAGGCTTCACAATAATTGTTTGAATCCATGAAGAAGATGATGAAGGGGATATTTGTGATCATCAGCTTTGGCTCCTAATTATTAAAAAATCTAATTTCTTTTTTCATGGGTTTTTAGTTAAGGATTGTATTATTTTATCTTTCATTGGCTATTACAGTGAGAGTGTGTCGACTATGCAGGTTGGCCGAACCATATTGGGTGCGGCTATATCCACTTGGTAGTTGATTGTTTTTTTATTATATTAACTTCAATTAATTGTAATTTTAAAAATATAATTCTAAAATAAAAAAATTATACCATTGTTTTATCTAAATTTAAGGTCTTAAAAACAAGACTATATGTTTTGAGAAATTTAAAAATTTATAGTATTAATTACATGTATGTATCCATATATATCAATGAGACTTATGATTCATAGCATCATTTTAGTGTATCATCATAACACATAACATCATTACAGTTATCATAATATTAATTTGAATGAATCATAAAATCAAAATTAATTAATCATATCTTCTCATCATAAACATATAAAAATAAAAACTTTTAAATAATAATACAACACAAAACAATATTTGGTAATTATGAAAAATACATGATTCACCATATAAGGTTTAAAATATAGCATACAATAGTAATAATACACTACAAAAAATAATAATTTTTTATCGGTTCCAAAGTTTGTTTTTTTTTTTTATAAGTGTTGGGAATATGTATAATGATACACTAAAAAAATAAGTGATGGGAATATGTATAAGTGCTGGGAATAGTGTATCAAATTTGAAGTTTTTTAAGTTCATATGTGACATGTGGGACCCAATGAACATGTCACATGTTCAAAAAAAAAATAACAAACTTTGGAACCGATAAAAAAATCATTATTTTTTTTGTATCATTATATATAGACATGTTCCAAAGTTTGTTATCTTTTTTTATCGGTTCCAAACTTCTCCACCACTTATTAGTTAATGAGTCATAATATTAATTTTAATGAATCATTATAATCAAAATTAATAATTCATATTATCATTTTAGTGTATCATTATATATATGTAAAAATATATTTTTTCAAAGTTATCAAAACATATTTATAACTAGTCTGTTTTGGAGAGATTGAATTTTGGTTAAGAGTAAGACTCACTTATATATATCGAGATCAATATGAGGAGCGAGCATGAGCTAAGGTGGTTTGGTAGTGATCGGATGATAACTAAATGGATAACATCAATCTGTACTTATAAGTGTGCACAGTGGATGGTCCACGGTCCACATGGTGGGTGGGTGTACCATTCCTATTGCTTAATTGGTTCAAGGCTCCATCATTCTTTAAACCAAACGAAAATCCCAGTATTATAATATAACATTGGTATTCATTTAAAAGAAGAAAACCATTGGATAAGGAAACATTTAGATGGACATAACATAACATAAATGGTCTTACCTTAGATCCATGTACCAGTAATATCATCAGTAGCTTGAGTTGGAAGCATACATTAATTTCGCTGAACAAAAAACCATTTGCTACAGGAAAAAGTATCATAGCAGATCATCATGCATGCTCTTCATATAAATGTTTGCTTTGTCCTCAAGTCTTGAGATGCAACAGTATTAGTTTCTGCTATCGACAAGTGACATAGAAACCATAAAGTAGACAACTTTACATGATCAAATCGTGAGCACGGAGTTTGTGATGAGGAAGATACATGGACGTGAAGAATGAACGGAGTTTGATCTCTAGCTGCACACAGTACCAGCTGCTAATCCAATTAAAGATCAGATGCGCTGTCGATCTATGAAGAAGCAGTGGAGTTATGAGAAAGTGTTATATCCATGATTCGACGACACCGCCTTTCTTAGTCATTCACAATAATAGAAGTGAATTCACCCATCAACAAATATTATTTTATTATTTTTTCTCGTAATTTCTCTCCTGTTTATCTAGGTTCTTTAAAAAGAGGTTTCTTAGTTAAGTACCCCTCTCACATCCTCTCTCCTTCATCTCATTTTTTTTTTCCATTTTCAACATTATAGGTGAAATCCACACTATTGTAAAAACCTTAATGGTTTGTATATGTGGATTGCTTTTGATACACGTGGTGACGTGGTTAAAAAAAATTATATTAATTTTATAATAATTTTTACTATATACTACCTCCGTCCCATTTTGACCTTCCTGTTTGCTTTTTGGCACGTTTTTCCACTTCAATATTAAATATATAAGATAAAATAATTTTATAAAACAAATTTCTATAACATATAGTTTTTGACATAAGGATTTCAATACAAAACTTAGATTTGTAAAATTATGTTATCTTATATGTTGAATATTGAACTCAAATGACACATCCAAATAGTGAATATGAAGGTCAAATGGGGACGGAGGGAATAAATCCTAAATAAAAAGAAAATATATATATCACGATAAGTTATCTACCACTCTCCTTGGCTCGGCAAATTCATGGAACGATCACGCTCCATATACCATTGTACGGGAATATTATGTGACAGTTCAGTCACATGTTGACTGGATTGTTGATGTGACATATATGATAAGAAAAAAATGTGTATTAATTTTAAATGGTTGTAACTTTTAATATATAAGTTCAAAATGAAAAAAATTATATCACTGTTCACCTAAATTCAAGCTTTTCAAAACAATACCAGTCATGGATATGTTTTGACAACTTTGAAAAAAAATTATTTTTACATGTGTATGATGATACACTAAAATGATAATATGATTCACTAATTTTGATATTATGATTCATTAAAATTGATATTATCATTCATTAATTAATAAGTTGTGATTTAGATTACAAATTTTAGAACCGGTAAAAAATCATTATTGTTTTGTAGTGTATTATTGTTGTTGTATGGTGTATTTTAAACCTTATATGGTGAATCACGTGTTTTTCATACATACCAAATATTGTTTTGTATTGTATTATTGTTTAATTTTTTTATTTTAATATATTTGCATTGATATTTGATATGATTCATTAACTTTGATATTATGATTCATTAACTAATAAGTGTGGTGAATTAGATAACAACTACGGAACCGATTAAAAATTATTATTATTTTGTAGTGTATTATTATTGTTGTATAGTGTAATTTAAATCTTCTATGATGAATCATGTATTTTGCATACATACCATATATTGTTTGTATTGTATTATTGTTTAGTTTTTTTATTTTTATATGTTTACGATGATACACTAAAATGAAGATATGATTCATTAATTTTGATATTATGATTCATTAAAATTGATATTATGATTCGTTAACTAACAAGTGGTGAATTAGATAACAAACTTCGAAACTAATAATGGATCATTATTGTAATGCATTATTATTATTATTATTATTATTATTATTATTATTATTATTGTGTTGTTGTTGTTGTTTTTGGAGTATTATTATTTTATTATTATTATTTATATGATGTATTATAAGTCTTATATAGTGAATCATATATTTTTTTAACATACCGATTTCAAAACACATAATGAATCATTATTGTTTTGTAGTGTATTATTATTGTTGTTTGATGTATTTTAAACTGTATATGGTGAATCAAGTATGGTTGATATGTACAGATATATACATATAAAAGATATAAAATTTCAAAGTTATTAAAATATATCCATGTCTGGTCTTGTTTTGGAGAGCTCTAATTTAGATGAACAATGATATAATTTTTTTTTCATTTTGGACTTATATTTTAAAAGTTATAACTAATTGAAGTCAATATAGTAAAAAATAGTCCAGTCAACAAAACAATCCAGTCAGTAGCTGACTGGACTGCCAAGTGGTTAGGCTGCACATAGTGGACTCGGGCACGCCACATCATCTATCGTCTGCCTTTGCTCATCTGTAAAATTTTATGCTACATAAACTAGATCCACGGGTAAATTGTGTAGACATATTTTTATTTTTCTATTATTTATGTGTATATGTAATACTCCATCCTATTTTAAATGTAAGTTGTTTTAAAGATAAATCTATCCAGATTTATCTTTAAAATGACTTACATTTAAAATAGGAGGTAATAGTTGTTACTATATATTGGTTAAATGCACTTGGAGTTTTTTATTGTTAGAAAAAAAATGTCTTGATGACGATCCCATGCCTAATTTAGATATTACTATGCGATTATTTTGTATGAAGAATGGGAGGAGAGTGGAAAGAATGTGAAAAAGGAGACTAAACTTAATTTATTTTGCTAACAATGTCAACCAATTAAGGCCAAGACAATAGGAAAAGACAGGAAAGGCCAAAGAAAACCATGCTCAAGTGCACGTATTTTGGCAAGAAAAGGTACATAGAGGATATGTATCATGATGAGGAAAAAAATGGATGTATACCCTAGGTTGGAAGTTCAGTAAAGCAAAGAAGAGTCGTACAATAACCATAGCTACTAGTAATGCCAAGGGGAAATGGATCAGAAAATAGAGAAAGGAATAACGTTTGTGCTAGTGATTATCTAGTATCAACTCCGCAATTGTTGGGGTAAGTATAGCAAGGAATGTGAGTAGAATGATACAACTAGATTTAGGCCAGTCGAATCGTATTTTCGTATAGAATTCTATATACGAAAATTAACGAAATCCAAAAAATCTATAAACAAAACGAAATAGACCATTGTAATAAAATATGCTTTAGAAATATATAACAGCAATGTGATGTTTATGCTTTATGCAATAATGTAGTAAAATATGGCAGCAATATTGTTATTTATGGCAGTAGCAACCTATAGACAATTTAGCTTAATTCAATTTTTTTGTTGCATCCAAAGTGCTTACATATTTAAAATTCATTACATTTCACAACAGTTGCATATATTGTGCATAACAGATCAACACCATATTCACAAGTCTATACTTGGTGTGTCGAAAACCCAAAAGAGGTACCTATTTTTCAGAAACCAAAAAGGATACCCATGCCTAAACTTGGCAATTTGACCCAACCTGACCCATTGACCCAAATTGCCAGGTTCCCATGCCCATATTTGCAAAACCCAACAACTGTACGTACCAAAAAGGTGTAGGAACACCTAACTAATTTATCCAACCACTTGAATGACAAAAATATGGCAAAAAATGAACAAAGTAGCCATTGGAAGGATGGAGAGAAAAAAGTTACTGTTGGACTATAGTTGTTGGAACATTCTAACCATTATATGTGTTATCTCATGAATTTTAAAGTTTTTTTGTGGTATCGCATAAACTTTATAATTAAAGTGTGGTATCATATGAACTGAAAACTATAAGCAAAGATTGAACCAGAGGCAAAATCGTCTTTTTTCACCCTCACTTAGTAGAGGATTTAACATCCGTAACAGATTTGTGATATCTCATGAATTTGAAAGTTTTTTGTAGTATCCCAACAACTTTTTTAAAAAAACGTGGTATTTCATGAATTAGTCCTTTCAAACCATGGGTTGAGAATGAACTGGTAAACAAGATTTTTAAAAAACATCAGCTTTTTATATTATATTAAAAGCATTATATGCAAGCAGACACATGTACAAAAGATACAATCCTCATACCAACACCCAACATGTGCCATAAGTGTAAAGAAACTTGCATGATAGCCTTCATCTCCACACTGAGCAACCACAATCACCGGAATCGACACCACCATCACCGGAATCGGCGCCACCTTCATCTTCGCTGTCATCTGCGGCTTCACAATCATAATGGATCCATTCCTTACTAGCAACAAGAGTCGGTAATCAATACCGAGCAGCATCCATTATGCTTCACTGAGCAATGATCAAACTCTTAAGCTCTAGAAGAAACACTAATGGTGGAAAATCAAGCACCCAAACTGTTACAGTTCTCGTCTCTAGAATGAATACGCTAAGCTCAGTCACCCCATATTTATCCAAGTGTAAGGCTCTTGATAGCGGGGGAAGCCGGGCTTCGCCATTTGGGCAAGGATGCATCTCGGGGGCCAACGTCCAGGCCGTGTCACGAGGTTGACGAATGACACAACGGTGACAAGTGATAGGTTCGAGTCCCTGGTACGTTGTCATGCGCGGGAAACTGATGAGGTGGGCAAGTCGAGGACTTGGCCCGTGAGCTAGGCTCACCAAGAATGAGAAGTGGGTGGAAATAGCTTCGTGTTGTTATGTGGTATCATGTCGGAAGCCGACGTGCTATGACAGGCATGACCAGACATCCTTAGGCATTGAGGTTGCCAAGGTGATTTGTGGTTGGGCCATGACAAGGGAAGAGAGCTAATCACAACGTGAGTAGACACCCTTGACAAGTAGTTGTCATGACTAGGCGCGGCATTGCATGACACGGGTGCTGGCTGCGTATTACGCGGGCACTGGCTGTGACTGCAAGCGCGGGGGTAATGCTTGACACGGGCACTGGTGCTGACTATGACAGTGTGCGCTTAACGTCGGGTAACACGGGCACTAGGTGCTGGCTGTGGCTGCATGCGCTAGACATTTGACACGGGCACTGGATATGCTAGGCACGGGCATTGGCTGTGACTATGTGCGCGGGTTGTGTTAGGACAATGTGTGGGCGCTGGGCGTCGCGACGCGGGTTGCTCTTTCTAGGATTTGAAACTTCTATCTTCCTTGAGTAAATATTGTCTGGAAGCTAGTAGAAGAATATGTTGACTGGGTTAACATATTTGGAAAGCGAAAATTCCTTTCCAGTGGAACATTGAGTTTACCTTGGTATTCCCTGCGTTGTTATCTTGTGAGTTACTACGAGATAATAATTGCTTGCTTAACTCTATCCCTGAGATAATTACGGAGCAGATAAAGAGATTCTAAACTACATTGAAGAGGATGAATTTATTTTTCAATTGATGGGAGTTCAAAGGGTAACTCCATCTCCTTCATTGTTGGGCGGTTTCAGGAATTAAATTGAGGTGATTCTCAATTAAGGGATGTGGGCAGTTTTGGCCTTATCATCTTCCTTTATCTAATGCTTGTAATTAAGGAGTTTAATTGTTGAGAGTTACTCACTACTAGAAAACACCAGTTTAGCTACGGATTTAGCGACGGCGACATTTCCGTCGCTATTAGCGACGGAATAGCGAGGGATTGGCGACGAATTATTGCCGACGGATTCGCGAAGGAATTGCGACGGAAGTTGGGCGGGTCCGGTGGCGCTAAAAATTCCGATCTTGGCGCTCTTTTGGCGACGGAGTGTTTTTTTCTAACAATAAAAAACTCCAAGTGCATTTAACCAATATATAGTAACAACTATTACCTCCTATTTTAAATGTAAGTCATTTTAAAGATAAATCTGGATAGATTTATCTTTAAAACAACTTACATTAAAATAGGATGGAGTATTACATATACACATAAATAATAGAAAAATAAAAATATGTCTACACAATTACCCGTGGATCTAGTTTATGTAGCATAAAATTTTACAGATGAGCAAAGGCAGACGATAGATGATGTGGCGTGCCCGAGTCCACTATGGTGCAGCCTAACCACTTGGCAGTCCAGTCAGCTACTGACTGGATTGTTTTGTTGACTGGACTATTTTTTTACTATATTGACTTCAATTAGTTATAACTTTTAAAATATAAGTCCAAAATAAAAAAAAAATTATATCATTGTTCATCTAAATTAGAGCTCTCCAAAACAAGACCAGACATGGATATATTTAATAACTTTGAAATTTTATATCTTTTATATGTATATATCTGTACATATCAACCATACTTGATTCACCATATATAGTTTAAAATACATCAAACAACAATAATAATACACTACAAAACAATAATGATTCATTATGTGTTTTGAAATCGGTATGTAAAAAAATATATGATTCACTATATAAGACTTATAATACATCATACATAATAATAATAATAAAAATAATAATACTCCAAAAACAACAACAACAACAATAATAATAATAATAATAAAATAATAATAATAATAATAATAATAATAATAATAATGCATTACAATAATGATCCATTATTAGTTTCGAAGTTTGTTATCTAATTCACCACTGTTAGTTAACGAATCATAATATCAATTTTAATGAATCATAATATCAAAATTAATGAATCATATCTTCATTTTAGTGTATCATCGTAAACATATAAAAAAAAAAAACTAAACAATAATACAATACAAAACAATATATGGTATGTATGCAAAATACATGATTCATCATAGAAGATTTAAATTACACTATACAACAATAATAATACACTACAAAATAATAATAATTTTTAATCGGTTCCGTAGTTTGTTATCTAATTCACCACTTATTAGTTAATGAATCATAATATCAAAGTTAATGAATCATATCAAATATCAATGCAAATATATTAAAATAAAAAAATTAAACAATAATACAATACAAAACAATATTTGGTATGTATGAAAAACACGTGATTCACCATATAAGGTTTAAAATACACCATACAACAACAATAATACACTACAAAACAATAATGATTTTTTACCGGTTCTAAAATTTGTAATCTAAATCACAACTTATTAATTAATGAATGATAATATCAATTTTAATGAATCATAATATCAAAATTAGTGAATCATATTATCATTTTAGTGTATCATCATACACATGTAAAAATAATTTTTTTTCAAAGTTGTCAAAACATATCCATGACTGGTATTGTTTTGAAAAGCTTGAATTTAGGTGAACAGTGATATAATTTTTTTCATTTTGAACTTATATATTAAAAGTTACAACCATTTAAAATTAATACATTTTTTTCTTATCATATATGTCACATCAACAATCCAGTCAACATGTGACTGAACTGTCACATAATATTCCCGTACAATGGTATAGGAGCGTGATCGTTCCATGAATTTGCCGAGCCAAGGAGAGTGGTAGATAACTTATCGTGATATATATATTTTTTTTTATTTAGGATTTATTCCCTCCGTCCCCATTTGACTTTCATATTCACTATTTGGATGTGTCATTTGAGTTCAATATTCAACATATAAGATAACATAATTTTACAAATCTAAGTTTTGTATTGAAATCCTTATGTCAAAAACTATATGTTATAGAAATTTGTTTTATAAAATTATTTTATCTTATATATTTAATATTGAAGTGGAAAAACGTGCCAAAAAGCAAACAGGAAGGTCAAAATGGGACGGAGGTAGTATATAGTAAAAATTATTATAAAATTAATATAATTTTTTTTAACCACGTCACCACGGTATCAAAAGCAATCCACATGTACAAACCATTAAGGTTTTTACAATAGTGTGGATTTCACCTATAATGTTGAAAATGGAAAAAAAAAATGAGATGAAGGAGAGAGGATGTGAGAGGGGTACTTAACTAAGAAACCTCTTTTAGAGAACCTAGATAAACAGGAGAGAAATTACGAGAAAAAATAATAAAATAATATTTGTTGATGGGTGAATTCACTTCTATTATTGTGAATGACTAAGAAAGGCGGTGTCGTCGAATCATGGATATAACACTTTTCATAACTCCACTGCTTCTTCATAGATCGACAGCGCATCTGATCTTTAATTGGATTAGCAGCTGGTACTGTGTGCAGCTAGAGATCAAACTCCGTTCATTCTTCACGTCCATGTATCTTCCTCATCACAAACTCCGTGCTCACGATTTGATCATGTAAAGTTGTCTACTTATGGTTTCTATGTCACTTGTCGATAGCAGAAACTAATACTGTTGCATCTCAAGACTTGAGGACAAAGCAAACATTATATGAAGAGCATGCATGATGATCTGCTATGATACTTTTTTCCTGTAGCAAATGGTTACTGATGATATTACTGGTACATGGATCTAAGGTAAGACCATTTATGTTATGTTATGTCCATCTAAATGTTTCCTTATCCAATGGTTTTCTTCTTTTAAATGAATACCAATGTTATATTATAATACTGGGATTTTCGTTTGGTTTAAAGAATGATGGAGCCTGAACCAATTAAGCAATAGGAATGGTACACCCACCCACCATGTGGACCGTGGACCATCCACTGTGCACACTTAAGTACAGATTGAGGTTATCATTTAGTATCATTCCGATCACTCTAACCAACCACCTTAGTAGCTCATGCTCGCTCCTCATATTGATCTCGATATATATAAGTGAGTCTTACTCTTACCAAAATTCAATCTCTCCAAAACAGACTAGTTATAAATATGTTTTGATAACTTTGAAAAAATATTTTTATATACACTATATAAAATGATAATATGAATAAAATGATAATATGAATTATTAATTTGATTATAATGATTCATTAAAATTAATATTATGACTCATTAACTAATAAGTGGTGGAGAAGTTTGGAACCGATAAAAAAAGATAACAAACTTTGGAACATGTCTATATATAATGATACAAAAAAAATAATGATTTTTTTATCGGTTCCAAAGTTTGTTATTTTTTTGAACATGTGACATGTTCATTGGGTCCCACATGTCACATATGAACTTAAAAAACTTCAAATTTGATACACTATTCCCAGCACTTATACATATCCCATCACTTATTTTTTTAGTGTATCATTATACATATTCCCAACACTTATAAAAAAAAAGATAACAAACTTTGGAACCGATAAAAATTATTATTTTTTGTAGTGTATTATACTATTGTATGCTATATTTTAAACCTTATATGGTGAATCATGTATTTTTCATAATTACCAAATATTGTTTGTGTGTGTTATTATTTAAAAGTTTTTATTTTTATATGTTTATGATGAGAAGATATGATTAATTAATTTTGATTTTATGATTCATTCAAATTAATATTATGATAACTGTAATGATGTTATGTGTTTATGATGATACACTAAAATGATGCTATATGAATCATAAGTCTCATTGATATATATGGATACATACATGTAATTAATACTATAAATTTTTTAAACTTCTCAAAACATATAGTCTTGTTTTTAAGACCTTAAATTTAGATAAAACAATGGTATAAATTTTTTTATTTTAGAATTATATTTAAAATTACAATTAATTGAAGTTAATATAATAAAAAAACAATCAACTACCAGTGGATATAGCCGCACCCAATATGGTTCGGCCAACCTGCATAGTCGACACACTCTCACTGTAATAGCCAATGAAAGATAAAATAATACAATCCTTAACTAAAAACCCATGAAAAAAGAAATTAGATTTTTAATAATTAGGAGCCAAAGCTGATGATCACAAATATCCCCTTCATCATCTTCTTCATGGATTCAAACAATTATTGTGAAGCCTCTTGACCAATTAAAAGCAAAGTGGTAAAATATTTTTGGGAGTTTAGAAAGAACTATGGAGGAAAATTGGGAAGGGGATAATAGATCTCCAATAAAAGAGGCATTACATCGCGGAACAAATAAATCGCCTCTGTGGCGGAAAAAAAACTGAAGTTGTAAATCATTTTTACAAGACAAGATTTATGTGCAACCGATAATTTATTTGCAAGTGGAAGTCTAGTCTGATTTGCAAGTGGGAGTCTAGTCTGATGAGAGGCGGACCGAGGTTATAACATATAAATATATTGTGTCTATGTATAGTAAAAATAAATAATAAATATTAAAAGATAACTAAATAGTGTAACCAAAATATGATGTTTTGACATTCAAAAATGTATGTTCAAAATGTGGGTTATCAGTTACTACAACTACAATTGAAAGAGCATCCCGTCTCATAAATATATTAGAATGAGAGATGAATTGGTTGATGATAATCTAAACACTTATGTAGAATCAAAATATTATTAGCCCCTTAACAATAATATTATTATGTATCATTTTTAAATGATAAAAGACTCATATAAAGTAATTGTAATATAAATATTAATATAATTTTTTATTTAATTTTAATATTTTGTTTGACAGATTATTATTCGATAAAAAGTGTCCCACCAGAGGCGGATGAGGCTCCAATCCCGCGAAACTTTTGAAAATTAGTTAAATGACCTTATAAATTTAAAAAAAATACAAAATAACATAATATTTTAAAGTCTGATAGTGTCAAAAAAAAATTTACCGTAAACAAAATATTAGGTCCACAACTGGTCCCCAAAGATTTTAAAGTCTGGGTCCATCACTCTGGATACAGTGGTCAAGAAACTGGATTCATAGGAAAATTATGTAAAAGAACCGGACAGTGACATATAAAGCTGGTCAAAACGGGAGATATGTAGGAATTGTTCCCTGATTGTGTCGAAATAGACATGAGAATTTTAAGAATTTTTTTGTCATCAATTTCTGTTTTTTCCCTTCCATTTAGCTTGAATATTCCAAACATTTTCTTGATAATTTAAAAAAGTTTCACTAGAAAGCAATGTACACAGAACTTATGATACATCTATTCTTGATTTACTGTTCACGAGATAATCTTACGACTGTATAAATTATTACGTATAAATTTATACGCAACATATAGCTACTGTAACAAAACTAATTCATTTTTGTGTATTAAAAGAAAACTTTAGCGTATGGCTGATTTTCTTGTTCCGTGCTCACTTATATGATGGGCTTACAGTGATGTATTGCGTAGGTAGGGGGTTTCATACGTGTTTATATTAGGGTGTTTGTTTTGGGATAATTAGAGAATTTCTTAAATTCTCACTTCTCATACTATTTTTTTATTTCTCTCTCACTATTTCTTTTTTATTTTACTAGTATTTCTTTTCACTTAAATAATATATTATTTTACCTATTAATTTAAAGCAAAAGCATATCTCTGGTTGACGCAATAATACAATCAGTCAAATCAAATTTTTCATATGTTTCTTATTTAAACAACGATGAAAGTGAAAGGTGGTGAATTTCACACCACTACAGACTTTTTTCTTTTTAATTTTCTTACTGACAATTTTGGGTGTGACCGTGGATGCCCTCACTAGCTAACTTGTGGCAGTTTATAGTTGGTACTAGGGGTGGCAATTTTTATCCAAACCGATAACACGACCCATACCCAACCCGAAAATAGCGGGTTTGGGTCACGATTATTGACCCATTTAATTATTGGGTCGGGTATGGGTTACCTATTAAATTTGTGGGTTGGGTATGGGTTTAAAGTCCTAACCCGTAGTCAACCCGACCCATTTATTTTATTTTATTAAATAATAATAAATAATAATTAATTAGATAAAAAATAAAATATTTACTAAGTAAGTGCTACTAGTATAATACAGATTATGTAGTATCTTTTTGATGAGAGGTTGTTTATTTGATAATACTACTTTGTTGTATTTCTTTATAAAGCAAAAACAAGAGTATTCGTTATTTGGATTGTCAAAAGACAGTGTGCTGCTCTCTCCTCCACAGCTCCCACTATGGTCTTATCTCTTCTGTACTTTAAAGATTTTTGTCTATGTTTTGATTCTATATTCTGAAGAAGAAAATACAGTTATATTTGGCCCAGGCGCGTACACATCACCTTCTTCCTATTAAGTGCCACTAAGCACGACATGTATGTGGAAAAGAAAAAAGACAGAGGATAATGAAAACTCTGGAATATCTACCATATTCAATGTATGATTTCATTCATTTGTAACTCCGTTTGAGCAATCATATAAAAAATTTAATTCCAGGTCTTTTAAATTTTGTATAGCCTAAATGTTGGGTTAAACGGGTTGGGTATGAGTTTAATCATTTTATATGAGTTGGGTATGGGTTGATAATTTGTAACCCGAATATTATTGGGTTGGGTATGGGTCAATACAATTTTAATCGGGTCGGGTATGGGTGAGCTTCAACCCGACCAATTAACCCGAATTGCCACCCCTAGTTGGGACTATATAATGCTCCTTTGTCATGGGGGTAATTTTGTGGCTTGTTTTTTTAGCTCATCCTATGTTTTGTTCTATTCAAGTGAGACTATTTAGTTGTCTGATTTTCTTATTTGTCATGTCAACTGGTGTAAATCTAATTTAAAATCTAAAATATCAGTTTTCTATTACGGTAAAAAAATTAATTTTTGGGTACTAATCTATAACTTCAAGGAAAATAATAAGGATAATGTACAAACTCATAACAATTTATCTTACGACACAATCAATTAAATTTTGGCATGTATGTAATTCCTCGTATAGTTTTTTTTTTTTTTTTTGAAAACCGTAATCCTCGTATAGTTAAACAACTCACTCTGACATATTTGCATTAGCGGCACAAAAGAAACTAAAAAAATAAAATAAAAGAACTTGTGAGTTATGAGAGCATGTTTGTATTATGGTCGTGGAAGTTTTTGAAGAAAAAGTTGTGGTTGTGGAAGTTTTTAGTCAGCCTTCTTCGAGTTCAAATTCTATCTTATAAAAAGAAGGAAATAAAAAGATAAGAAAGGTTAGTTAGGCCAACGATTAGCATTAAAGCGAGCATGATGGAGAAAAAGTTAATCATGCATTTGCATCTTTTATCCGTTGGTTCCAAACCAAACCAGGTAGGAGCTTGGCTCGGGAGTTTGGTTTTCATTACCCCGCTCACCGCGCTACCTGCAAATACGAGGGAAAGGAGATTAGGGGTCCCACTAAGACTTGGTTGGGCGGGCCCACACCAGAACGACCTGCGCTTGTACTTTTGGCGGAGAGCAGAGGGGCCCACCAGAACACCAAAAAAAAAAATTCTCAACGGCCGACCGGAGCGTGGAGAACTCATCTCAAGAGTACTTTCGCCGGGAGGCGGGACCCATGGGGCTCAAAATCATTGGCCCAGGAAGACAAGGGCTGCTTAATATATTACTCTTACTTATTTATTTTGTTATATAATTATTTCAATGTTACACATATAAAATAAAATAATTTTATTAAATTGTATAAATTAATTACAAATTTAATTTTATAAAATTATATTATCATATATCTTAAATATTAAACTCGAATGATATATTTATAAACAGATACTCGATGAAAAAATATTACGCGTTGGTGATAACTGTGCATAGAAAGAGAATATGGTTCATACTTTACCTTAGTCTTATCTATCTAGGAGGATTTATTTGATTTATAATTTTTAAAAAATTGTTAAATATAACATCAAATAATATAAATTTTATGTCATTGTTCATCATAATTAAACACTTCGATATGATTTATTTTGATAACTTTAAAATGTATTTTTATACGAACATATATTATAAGATTTACTTTGAAAATAAATAAAATATTACAATAATTTTTATATGTTTCGATGATGCTAGATTTTTCAACGGTATTAACCGTTATATTGTTCTAAGGATATGGTTATCTTTCTTGGGTAGTGGTTAATAACCAAATCACATTAGCATTCTTGGATGATGTTAGCTTATTCGATGATGTTAGTTTCTTCAACGGTGTTAGCTTCGCTCTCTTCGACTGTGTTAGCCGTCTTGGGGTTATAAGGTAGGATTATCTTTTTCTTAGATGGTTTTTAATGTTAAATAAAATCATTTTTGAAGTGTATAAGATACACTTTTAAAAGAACAATACATCACATTTTAAAACACATATAATTTGAAGTTTATCAAAACATACTCGTGATATATCTGGTTTCGAAGATCACGAATTATGATGAATAACATCATGGTGATCATAAGGGTGATATGTCGGGCATAAAACTTTTATGCCTGTCACGCCTACCTATAGTGTTTGTGCCCAATATTATATTTTTAGGCCGGTGCCTAGCCAGTCGAGCTCAGTTATTTATTTATTTTTATGTAAATATAATTTAAATGTACTATATCTATATATAATAATTATTCTCTTTTGTTGTAAATAGATGATGTTCTAGTTCGGGCACAAAAAATAAGAAGTAAAAAAGTAACTATTTAAACCTTACTTTTTGCATTGGAAATTGGAATAAATTAAAAAGGAGAGTTGCAATGGATATAGAGTTGGAAAGTAAAGAATAACAACACCAAAACACTATATATTTTGAAAATAATTGAAGACCCCCAAAAAATTAATCTCTTAATAACAAAGAGAGTATAAAGTCATTAAAATAAATTTCAATATATATTAAGTAAAATTTTAAATTTTAAATTATGTTTTTTTATAATATTAAAATCATGCTTGACCGAGCTTGTCAAGGGCACAAAATTGTGTCACGGTTCGCCTAGAAATATAATCAAACCTGGCCTGTCACGCTTTTATCTAGGCCAGACGGACAAGTGATAATCAACTCTAGAATAATGGTATGAATTTTATATTTTTTTTTGAAATTATGTTTTATAAGTTATAAAATTCAGTTTAACTATTATCTTTGTTATTTGATACATGGAACTGTTGTGGTTAAAAAAAGGGGGTGTTTTGTTTCAAGCGAAGGAAACAGAATGGAATCATGAAATGAAATGGAGAGGAATGGAAAAGAATTCCCTTGGCTTTCCCGGTTGTTTGTTTGAGCTGGGGAAAAAGAAATAAATAACCGGTCAACGGTCACCGGTCAATGGTCAATGACTGCCGGTCAATGAATATAATTGAAGGTCAACATTCACCGATCATCGATCAATGGTCTATGTTACCGGTCAAAGTGTATTGAAGAAAGAGAATCTCACACTCTAACAGGGGTGAGTGAAGAGGAGTAATACTGAGGGCCATGAAGAAATTATCTACCGAAACAAAGTAAGAAGGCCGACTACCGGTAGGAAGACCCTGTTGAAGTTGGTCGGACATGTTGAGGCTATAGTCTTACCGGTAGGAAGACCCTGTTGAAGTTGGTCGGACGCGTTGAGGCTACTTACCAGTCTTACCGTGAGAAGTCGGTCGGTTAAAGATCGGATCGCTTAAAGATCATAACACTACCGAAGAGGATTAAAAAGATGCCCACACCATTAGACTTAGCTTAGAGGATGGATTGTAATCTAAAAGGATCGGTCGAATGTAAGGTAAAATAAGGTTGTATAGATAAACTTTGTAAGTTAAGGAACATTCTAGAAGGATGGGCCCCACAAGTTGTATAGGAAATACGTGACTTCGTGCCTATAAATAGAGGCCTCAGCCATGTAAAACGATACGCTGTCAATACACTGGTCATTTTACTTCATACTTGTGATCCTAAGAGAGAGAGATCAAACTTCTATTTCGTTTTGGAGCCGTCTGTGGGAATCGAACGTCGAAAGACAACCACGATTCAATCCACGGAAACACATTACGCTTGATCATGGCACCACGTTCTGACAAGGGGAAGGGGAAGACCACGAGGTGGAATAAAGCTCGTTCTCGAAAGAAGACCTCCGCGATCTGATGCGAGGCTTCACCCAGGATGTCAATGAGAAAATTGCCGAGAGTAACGAGCGGTTTCAACAGGAGTTGATGGACAGCGATTTGGAGCACCAAAAAAAGATGGACGAAATGGCGAGCATGATTGAAGGTCTGAAAGCTAAGGATACATCGAAAGATGGGGGAGGAAATAGGAAAGAGAAGTCGCCGGTGGCAATCGGGGAGGAAGAAGACCTCATTGATATGTCGTTGTACCCCTTTACTGAGAACATCCGTAAAGCGAAGCTCCCGCCCTTTTTGTCGCTCCAACGATAGAGAAGTATGATGGAACTGGAGATCCGGCTCAACATATCAAGAAATTCATCTTCGCGATAAATACTCAGGGGATCAGCTCTCTGCAATCTGTTTTTTGCGGGGACACTGACCAAAAGAGCTTTGAACTGGATCTCTTCTAGGAAGCCACAGTCCATTGCAAGCTTCAAACAACTTACGGAGGAATTTCAGCTCTACTTTGCCGCAAGTAAGAAGATCCGAAAAGATACCATAGAGTTGATGGATGTGAAGCTGTAACGCCCCTATTTAACATATTTATAGCGGAAATAAAATACTAAAGGCGTACAGACCATCGGGTTCCAAACACCCGACACCAAACCTCACCAATTACAACTTAAAGATTACAATTGTCACGGCCTGAACCTCGAGAAAACTTAACAAAAATAAAACAGAATAAAACACATAAACTCTCCACAACACCTAATCCCATCCCAATCACTCGTTCTCTTCGTGGCCACCTGTAAAGTAACTCGTACCTGCAAGATAAAACCAGCAGCCCACCCCGAGAGGGGTGGGTCAGTTCCCTAGAATGGAACTCGTACGATCCTCCAAAAACAAACTTATAATACAACTCTTAAATAAATAATAGCTTGAAAGCAATCACTTAAACCACACAGAGGAGCAAGGCATTCCACAAATCACCAAATCAAGATAACAAGTTAAGAATAAAGATGAATAACAGAAAGGTAAAGTTAGTGAAACAAAACCACACCATGTGTTAGTGAACATCCAATGCCTTAGTTAAACCCAATTCCCGTTAGGAGTAGAAAGACTCAGATAGTCACAAAGGACTAGGAATGATAAGATAGATCCAAGAACCAATAACTCAAGAGTGGAATAATTCAACTGGGAGAGATGGCCCCCACCGCCAAGTACGTCCTTTTAGGACAGGGGATATACAGCCTCTCACTGTCTACAACGTCCCTTTTGGGACAGGGGATATACAGCCCCTCACTGTCTACTACGTCCCTTTTGGGACAGGGGATATACAGCCCCTCACTGTCTACTACGTCCCTTTTGGGACAGGGGATATACAGCCCCTCACTGTTACCATTAAAGACGCGCGCACGTCGAAACCTCAAGAACCAGCTCATGGATGAAACGATATCCAGAGTCAAAAGAAGAATTTACCAAAATTGACCTTTTCCAAATTCCCACCAGATCACTAACTACCCAGAGCAATACCAAAACAATCAGTCCTACAGAGTGCAGAAGCGTAAACCCTAAGCAGTCAATGTCTAATGGAACAACCAAATAGAAGGAACCAATACCCAAGTGAGTTTCACATTCAAGGCTCAGTTAGTCACACAAGCTGAGTTAGTCACACAACCATTTCCTTTTAGAAATTCCTCTTAAACTCAGTTAGCGTTTTTGTTGAAACGTCTCATAAGTCAATCAGCAAAAGTATCGGAGTACGAGAAATCGTACCTGGGTGACGCTGTTAGTTTTAGTCAACTTGCGCAAACAATCAATAGTACTCTGAAGAATATTAAAGGTAGTCTATCATCAATCACTTGTAGCCTATGTTAAGCTTAAATAAACTCCTCACTCAAATGTTATGTATAACCTTTGACTTGTCTTAGAATGTGTATAACTCAAGGTTGTAAGACCAAGGAACGTATTTTATTAACACTTGTTAATTGTTCCACTCTTATCCACTTTACCCATACTTAACCATAATTCTCACATTTAAGACCTTTATAACTTAAGTGCATTATATGTTATCCAATCAATCTTAGGATTCCAACAACAATTCTTAAGCTCAATACTTTTACTCTTACTTTAGAATAAACATTGTCCTATGACCTATAATAGGTTTATCCCAGAATACTATACTATTAATTCACAATGTAATGATTATGTACTTTATCAATATTACCAAATAAACCATCATGATTAAGTTTCCCCTCAACTTAATTAAGATCTACATCTTGTATATTGGAATCTTAGTGTTGTAGATACATTTTATTATATCTTAATTGAGCCACTAAACTCAATTATCACATCCCTAGTTCAGAATGACTTCCTATTATAACTGTCTAATAATCATGTCATAAGATGTTGAATTACCTCTCATATTGAAATAACTATATTGTTTATAACTTAGACTTATCGAACCCTTACATTTAGTATTCACAAGATACATTATTTACTTTATCATTAACTATATAATAAGGTGTTTTAAAACATCCTTTTATGTATCCTTGCTTACATTTAATTTCCTAAATGTTTTATTTTACACACATTCCCTCCATAGACTATGTATAATTCTTTTATACTAAACCTCAATAACCTTAAGTCTTAAATACGTTTTAAATTATTTACAAAACCTAAGGTTTCAAAGGAGTAACGTAATAAATTATTTCCCTTTATTATGTTTTAGGATAAACATTATATCTTAACATAAGGTAAAATTTATCTAAGAATTAAATCCCCATTCATAAGTGAAATTGCCAATTGCCATTATTAATAAGATCATCTATCCTGAAAATTCTCATATTTTATATTCAAATAACATATCATTATTTCCCATTACCGTAAAGTATATCAATATAATATCTTATGTAACTTAGTTTTATCTAATAAAAGGTTCAAAAGTTTTAAGTATCAAATTCCTATTTATAAACCTTCTATAAATTCTGACTACTAAATACCTCACTTAATTGTAAACTCACATCCTAAGTATGGGTAATAAATGTTATAAATGTATTTCATATGGCTTATCTAATGCCAAGAAACTTAAGGATTATTATTTAGATAAATTTCCAAATCATAGTTTAATATAGTTTTATATCATAATCCTTTTAATGATTTTATCTTAAACATTAAGTTATATTTCAATACCATAAATGCTAAGAAATGATTAAAATCTAGACTTACTAATCCACCTCACATTTAGAAAAGTATTTTATTTATTTTATTATTGTTTATATATATTAAGAACATTTAGACGTCAAAGTATTACATTTATTTATCATTTTATAGAATAAGATCTATTGGTGTAACCTTTTACGAAACCTAATCACAATTTTTCCTAAGTTTTAACTTATTAATTACTTAACCCAATTTTAGATTTACATTCTGGTCATTGACAAATAATACTATACATGTATTTAAATAGGATTTATATAATTCCTAGAAATTCAAAGGTAACTCAAACTCAATTTCATAACCATAAATTAATACCACCCCACATAATATTCTTTTATTAGTATTATGTATAGGTTTAGTTTAACTTATTAATTCCTTCATATTCTATTTGTTATAAGGTATTTTATTTCTTTTATTTATCATATATGTATACTAGGATTTATTCAAGACATTCTTTATGTAGTTTAATCGCATTTAATTATTTATATTAACTTTTACACATATCTACATCCAAAATATGGTTTATAGAATAAAGTATTTTCCCTTAGTTTCAATTAAGTATATTAACTACCATATTATATAATTAATATAAATGTAGATTAATTTAGTTCCTTGATTTAACCTAAGTTACTATTTTATTCCTTTTATATATATGTATATATATATTTACTTCACTTAAAAGTTTATACCCAAAAATATTTATTAACATTCTGTATTAAATGTTAGTTTATTCTTATTATATTTTCCTGAACCTATAAGGTTTATTAATCATCTATACTTTAATTTTTGGTTACATTAAAAACCTTATATTATAAGTAACTTATGAAAAACCTTAGAAATACAATTTTTAAACCTATTTCCTCTTGTCCAAAATTCCCAAATTAAGTATATAGTAACTATAACATTTTAGACATATTATAAAATTTTTATTTCATAAAAATATCTTTTCAATTTATCCAGATAATTCCATAATACTCAAAACTTGCAAAAATTATAACTTACGTTTAAAAACTCAGAACCCGTATTAATTTATATCAAAATAAACTATTTAACAAGGAATCTGTTTTTAAAATTTCGTGTCAAAATACATTCGGGAAGGCATTTAAATAAATTCAACAAGTTAGGGTTTATTTCTGAAATTAATATAAAAACTTAAACACTTAAACTTAAACGTTTTAATCTCGGCCGTCCGTTTCTTTTAACTACGATCGGACGGCCGAAAATCGTCGAGTTCATCAGCGAACAACAACCACGACCCGAGTACTAATTCGATCCTTTCTCTCAACTCACAGAACCAAATTCGTTGATTCTTGTTCCATTGAATTCGAAATTGAAAAACGAATCTATTGACACTGATTTCACCCACCTATAATGCAGTATCCTACGAATTCGATTCTGGGTTCGAAGAGGTTAGGGTTCATGTTATACCCGATTCGATTTTTACAAAATTCTCTCAATACAAGGCATAATTGATGAAATTGGCAGCTGGGTTAGGTCGATAATGCAAAATCGAGTGACAGAATAGGAGGAATTGAACGGAGACTTACCAGGGAAACACCGGTGACGGAAATCGTAATCGGTTTCGGAAAAAAAATTCGAGCTCGAGCTGTTCGAGTAGCGAACTTTGGAGATCTATAAAATACGTTCTAGATCGAGTTAGGCCATGTTCTTGGGCTCATTAGAAAGAAGAAAAATATCTCTACACATTGATATCAATAACTTACTCTAACTCGCAATACACAGGGATAAATCTAACCCGAATTTACGAGTTTATACCTGCGGTTTCTGTATGATTTTATGTGCTGCAGAATCAGAAACTTTAGGCAACTATATCCTCCAAAAGGTTACGAATCAGCCTTGGTCATCAACATGAAAGTTGTAGAGGAATTAGAGATCTTCAAAACAAGCTAAAGAAATCAAATTTTGGTTGAGAGACGAAGAAGTTATGATCGAACGAAGTTTACCTGAATTCGGAAAAGCTGGAATTCTGGGTACGAGTTTCGCAAGTGGTCAACTTTAGATCAAATTTGCGGCTGATGTATAATGAATTAGGGTATGTGTGAGTAATGGTTGGAAAGAGGATTCAAAGGAGAAGAGAATGCAAAAGACGGCACTCAAAATTCCAAAAGAGGAGAAAGTTATGGAGGTCACAAGTTAGGGCGAAGTCAGTTGCGAAAACGTGGAGATAGAATTTATCTAAGTGTTGGGCGCGTGTCCCGAGGCGCCTGATGAGTCAACAGACTTGCCACATCAGCATCTTTTCAAAAATTTGGCTCTAAACTTCATTTTATCATAACTTTGGCTAGGATGATCCGTTTTTGACGTTCTTTTTATCAATCTTCATGGTTTTCCATAACCTTTTTATTGTAGGTATAGGTTTCATGTGCTAGTTTGACCATTCTCAAAAAGTCAACCTAGCAAGGCTTATAAGCTTTAAGGTTTCTAGGATTTTATATTGACTTTATGTTTCAAACCAACCATGCTCCCAATATTTCTAAAATCTTTTAAAATAATTGGAGGGTATAGGAATTTTTTCCAAGATTTATTGACTTATAAATCTGGTTATAAATTCATAATACTATATAATAATATATAATAATTTAAATATTTAATTGTATTCTTTAGAGTTAAGTAGGAGGAATCCCCTAAATTAATTTCCATAATTCCATATAATATTAATACTCATATTCCATACAATAATTAATATTCATAATTCCCGCTTATACTATTTAATATATCATAATTCCATATAATAATTAATATTCATAAATCCATATAATAATTTAATAATTAATAGTATTATTAAAGGTTTAATAAAAGAAATCCCTTAAATAATTTAAATAATTTAGGGGTATTTCAGAAGCAGAGAAAGGGAGAATCGGTGAAAGAATATAGCAACCGATTTCATAAGCAAGTGACTGAAGTAGATGACGTGGATGAGAGGATATTGGTGAAAGCCTTGGAAATGGAATGACACACCCGAGGCTAGCCGGGAAGATCGCCACCAAAGCGCCGCAAACCCATGGAGAATTAGCGGAAATGTTGCACGATTTTCTGAAATCTGAAATTGCAGAGAACAAGGCGAAAGAGTTGGTCAGCAGCAGTTTCAAAGATGTCAATGAAAATAAGGTGGGAGGAAAACAATCTGGCGGAACCTACTACGGAGAGACGTCTGGAGTAAGATCTTGGGGAACGAGGTACAAACCCTACGGTAAAGATTCGATCAACTCTGCTTATGCCGGGAATAAGCATTATGTATGGAGCGAAGGCCATCACTATTGCGCCTGGTCGATATGCGACAACAGTAAGGGAAGGATATCTACCACCTCCCAAGAAAACATGCTTCAGGAGAGAACCCAATCGCATATTGTGAATTCCATGGGCACTACAGCCATCGAACAACCAATTGTGGAACATTGTCAAAGGAGTTGAACAAAATTGATGAACATAAGAAGAAAAGAAACAAGAGAAGCAGAGGCAGGAGGCTTCTAAGCAGCAAAAAGGTAACAGTGGATATCAAAATCGATTCCGAGATGGGCGAGGTGAGGGAAATTCATCTGGACAGAGGGAAGAGTTTCACCCCGAGATAAACCACATCAAGTCGTTTGACTTCGGAGTCATAACCGGATTGTTTTAAGAAAAGGGACCTTACACTACGAAGGAAAAGAAAAGGCATATGCATGAAGTTCATGAAAAGCTGCCAGAGAGAAAAGTCCAAAGAAAGGAGCCTCTGCCACCAATCTATTTTACAGAGGAGGATGATGAAATTGGAGTGTACTTCCCTCACAATGATCCCCTCGTTTATCCGGCCCAAATTAAAGATAGAATGGTGGGCAACATATTAGTAGATAGGTTGTGTAACGCCCCTATTTAACATAAATACAGCGGAAAGTAAAATACTAAGGCGATTACAGATCATCGGGTTCCAAGCACCCGACACCAAACCTCACCAATTACAACTTATAAAATTATACCGCTACGGTCTGAACTCGAGAAAACATAACATAAACCTAACATTAGAAAATACGCCAACGCTCCACAAATCCTAATTCCCACCCCAATCACTCAGACTCTTCGTGGCCACCTGTATAACAACTCATACCTGCAAGATAAAACCAAGCAGCCCACCCCGGGAGGGGTGAGTCAGTTCCCTGGAATGGAACTGGTACAATCCTCATAACAGAAATTAAAACATAATCTTTAAACAATATAGAAACTTGGAAAGAAACTCTTAAAAACCAAAACGAGGGACAAGGCACTTCAAAATCACCAAGTCAAAGCAACAAGCAAGAAATAGAGATAGTCAACAATAAGGATAAAGTTAGTCAGTTAAAACCACACCAGGAGTTAGTGAACATCCCATGCTTAAGTTAGATTAAGTTCCAGTAAGAGTAGAAAGACCCAAGTAGTCACAAGGACTAGGAAAGGAAAGAAGAAATCCAAGAACCAACAACTCAAGGGTGGAATGAAACCAATTGGAAGAGATGGCTCGTTGTTGACTACGTCCGATAGGACAGGGGATATACAGCCCCTCGCTGTTTACAACGTCCGACTGGACAGGGGATATACAGCCCCTCGCTGTTTACCACGTCCGATTGGACAGGGGATATACAGCCCCTCGCTGTTTACCGGTGAAGATGTGCGCACATCAACAAAGACTCAGCTCATGGTTGAAATGATATCCATAGTCGAAAGAAGAATTTACCAAGATTAACATTCCCATATTCCCACTAGATTAATAACTGCACAAGTGCAATACCAAAACACTCAGTCCTACAGAGTGCAGAGAGCGTAAACCCTCAACAGTTAATATCTAATGAGGTAACCAGATAAGAAGAACCAATGATCATGTGAATTGCACATTCAAGGCTCAGTTAGTCACATCAAGCTGAGTTAGTCACACAACAGTTCCCTTACGAGATTCATTCAAGCTCAGTTAGCGTTTCACCAAAACATTCCATAAAGTTCGTCACCAAAAGTATCTGAGTACGAGAAATCGTACCTGGTATATGTAGAAGCAGTAACCAAACTTGAAAATGCGAACTACTTCCACTAATCACCTATAATTAAAGTATTCCAAGCATTGATTAGTTAAGGCACTATAATGCTACACATCCTCCATTCTTATTAGTCTATAGTTTTGTTTTACAGTTACTCCCTCCTAAGGATCTGGCTAGATCTCGTAATTAAATCTTTAATGTAAACTTAACTTATTCCATTTACCTACTCCTGATTATAGGTTTAATTTAATTAAACCCTTGGTTACGATTGGCTAACTTACTTTGACACCTATTTAAGGTTTAGGATGTGTATTTCCCCCTAATAGTCCACCTAGATGTCACATTAACATTTAATATTTTTAATTGTCACGTAGGAATTAGGTTTATCCCAATTTTTCCCTCTTAATATGTTTCCCATAAGGAATGTTACTTCTTTTATTTACTTCTAATGTATTTATATATACACTTATATTTTCCTTAGGATTTATCCAAAACATTCTTTAAGAAATTCTTATTATATTTAATTATATCTAATATCTTTTAGACATATCCACAACTGATATATGGTTTATAAAATAAAGTGTGTCCCTAGCTTTAATTAAGCATATTAACCTCCATAATAATAATATGTAGTTTAGCTTACTACCTTGTTTCTAATATAAGTTCCTATTTTATTTTTCTCTCATAAGTATATATATATGTAAACAACTTTTACTTCACTTAAAAGATAATACCCAAAATATTTATAAACATACTGGTATAAAAGTTAATTTAGGTTTAATTATTTTCCCCAACCAGAAGCTTATTAACAATCCATACTTTAATTTTTTTGTTACATTAAAAACCATATATTATAAGTTATTCTTATGAAAATTCCATAAACATAATTTTTAAACCCATTTCCCTTGTCCAAAAATTCCCAAATTTAATATATAGATAACTATAACATTTTAGACATATTATAAATTTTTATTTCATAAAAATATCTTTTTAAATTACCCAAATAATTCCATAATACTCGTAACTTGCAAAAATCATAACTTATGTTTAAAAACTCAAAACCCATATTAATTTACATCAAAATAAACTAGATTTTATAAGGAATCTATGGTTAAAATTTCAAATCAAAATACATTCGGGAAGGCCATTAAATAAATCTAGCAAGTTAGGACTTTATTCTGGAAAACATATTAACTTATTACAACTTAAACCCCCACGATCTAATCTCGGCCGTCCATCTTATTAACCGAGATCGGACGGCCCAGAACTCGCGAGTTCTTCAGGATTTCCGAATTCGCACCCGAGTACTAATCACTCGATATCTCACAATCTACAGAACGAAATTCGGTGATTCTTGTTCCTATCGATTCGAAATCAAATTCCGGTTCTAATGGTACCGATTTCCCCAATTATCATGCAGAATTGAGTAGTTTCGAATCTGAGTTCGAAGTTAGGGTTCTTAGTGTAGTTCGAATCCGATTTTGACAAATTCTCCTATTGTAATGCATAATAGACTAAATTGGCATGTGGGTTTGACCGGTAATGAAGTCACGATTGGCATCAACAGAGCAATTTGATCAGAAACTTACCGGAATTGCATTAACGGGGTGAAACCAAATCGGGAATTCTGGAAATCGGTATTTTATGTGCGGTTCAGGTATGCCTCTTCTCGAATCAACTCGCACCAACTGAGAGAGATTTGATTCATGGAACCTATCACAATCCAAACTAGACATGTAACTCTAGATGTTAGTGGAAGAATCATTGAATTTGATGAACTAGGGAGAAAGTTACAGATCTCACAAGATCCGTGTTTACCTAGTTGGTTTCGGGATGAACTGGGCAGAATTACCACCGTGATCGAGTAGGCAACTTTAGACAGATTTATCTCCCAAACCAGTGCGAATCAGCCTTGGCCATCAACATGAAAGTTATAGAGGGATTAGAGATCTTCAAAACAAGCTAAAGAACACGAAATTTGGATGAGAAATGAAGAAGTTATGGCGTGACAAAGTTTACCCGATTTCAGGAAAAACTGGAATTCTGGGTTACGAACTCGCGAGGAGGTAACTTTGGATCAACTTTCCGATCATTGTAGAAGGAGTTAGATGGTGTGTGAGTAATGGTTGGAAAGAGGAAAGATAGGAGAATCGAATGAAACAAACGGCATACCAAATGGTGGAGTAGGGAAAAAGATATAGGGTCTAAAGATCGCCCATGACATGCCAAAACGCTGGAAAATCAACCGATTGAGTAACTCGGTGCTGACTGGGCGCGACACGTGTCCCCAGGCGCGCGGCTGAGTCAGCTGGCCCTGGACACGTCAGCAACCTCCAAAATTTTGGCTCTAAACTTCAATTTATCATAACTTTGGCTAGGATGATCCGTTTTTAACGTTCTTTTTATCAATCTTCTTGGTTTTCCATAACCTTTTTAGTGGTATACTTTTCATGGCCTGATTTGACCATTCTCAAAAAGTCAATCCTAGCAAGGCTTTCGAAGCTTTAAGGTTTCCATGATTTTATTTTGACTTTGAAGCCTTAAATCAATGTTAAAATATTTCTAAAATCTTTATAATATAATTGGAGTGTCTTGAAATTTTCCCAATATTTATTGACTCATAAATCTCACTATTAAATTCATAATACCATATAATAAATTAATATTTAATAGTATCATTTAGGGTTTACTAAAAGAAATCCCCTAAATTAATTTAAATTAATTTATGGGGTATTTCAGTCTACCCCCCTTAAAAGGAACTTCGTCCCGAAGTTTAACACCAACTAATAGCTACTCACACCACAAGGTGTGCTGTCAAGAATTACCAAAATGTTCATCCAATAACAATTCCAACCAAATTCTATACCAATTGTGATTTCTCCCACAATCTATTTCCACTCATTTCCATTTCCATATTCCACGCAAGATTACCCATCGTCAGACCAAAACCAAGATTTTTCATAGATAGAAATCAAGAATCACACAATGTATAATTCAAGTACATGCATACACCTCTCCATCATTCTACTAACAAAACAAACAGGGCATAATCTGGATGAGGTGACGAAAAAGAGTATGCACTACCCCCCCCCGAAAAGAGCCAAGGTACGCCCTCGTACCGCTATGAACAAGAACCCAGTAAAGGCAAGAATACAAGGAAATATCATGGGAATAGGTGTGGGTACTTCACTCTCATAGAGTCCTCAGTCTCCCAAGTAGCTTCTTCAACCCCATGATGCTCCCAAAGAACCTTCACCAGCTTGACTGATCTGCCTCTCGTTTCCCGGACCTTCGTGTCCAGGATCTGAATGGGAGTCTCCTCATATCTCAGTGTAGGTTCAATCTCTAATCTCTCTGGCTGTAGCACGTGAGAAGGGTCAGGTACATACTTCTTCAGCTGAGATACATGAAACACGTCATGTACCTTCCCTAACTCCGCTGGTAGGTCTAGTCGATACGCTGCTGGGCCCACGCGCTCCGTAATCCTGTATGGACCAACATACTTAGGGCTTAACTTTCCTCTCATCCCAAATCTGAAGATGCCTCTCATCGGAGACACTCGTAGGAAAACCATATCACTGATCTGGAATTCAAGCTCTCTGGTACGCTGATCCCCGTAAGATTTCTGCCTAGACTGCGCCGCCCTCATGTGCTGCTGAATAACCCTGATGTCATCCTGCAGTCTCTGAATATACTCCGGACCAATCAAAACTGTCTCAGCAGGGTCACTCCATGATAAAGGTGTCCGGCACGGTCTGCCATACAGAGCCTGAAATGGTGCCATGCCGATAGACGAGTGATAGGAGTTATTGTAGGAGAACTCTACCAAGTGTAGACGCTCTACCCAGCTCCCCTGATAGTCTAAGGCGACCGCTCTCAACATATCTTCCAGTGTCTGAATCGTCCTCTCGGTCTGCCCATCTGTTTGAGGGTGGAAGGCTGTGCTAAGTCGCAGCTGAGTACCAAATGCCTCCTGCACCTGACGCCAAAATCTACTAAGGAAACGTGCATCACGATCGGAGACGATCGTCTTCGGTACCCCATGGTACCGGATGTGCTCTGTGGTGAACACCTCAGCTAGTTTGGGCACCTTCCATGTGTCCTTGATAGGTATGAACTTAGCTGTCTTAGTTAACCTATCGACTATCACCCAAATTGTGTTCAATCCACCTCTGGCTGGAGGGAGAGACCGACCACAAAATCCATACTAATATCGTCAAACTTCCAGCACGGTACCGGTAACGACTGAATCTGGCCTCCTGGTCGCCGATGCTCGAACTTCACCTTCTGACAGGTGAGACATCGCGAGACGAAGTCTGCTACATCCCTCTTCATCCCGCTCCACCAGAATAACTTCTTTAAATCCTTGTACATCTTGGTGGCTCCAGGATGTACTGACAATGTAGAGGAATGAGCTTCAGAGAGAATCCTGGTCTGAAGTTCTGTCGCATCCTGAGGAACGCAGAGTCTGCCTCTGACTCGAAGGTGTCCCTCGCTGTCTAGCTCGTAGTCATATTTCAGACCATCAGTCAACCCATCTGCTAATTTCTGCCTGATACCCTGTAGATACACATCACTGTCCTGAGCTGCATATACCTCCTCAGCTATCGTGGTCGTCTCTATGAGAGCAAGAAGTGAATGTGCTCTTCTGCTCAGAGCGTCTGCCACGACATTACCTTTACCCTCAGTGTACTGGAGGTCGATATCATAATCAGCTAGTAGCTCGATCCACCGTCGCTGTCTCAAGTTCAGCTCCTTCTGGGTCCAGATGTATTTCAAACTCTTATGATCTGTCATGATTCGAACCGTGGCCCATACAGATAGTGTCGCCAGATTTTTAAGGCAAAAACTATGGCGAGGAGCTCAAGGTCATGTGTGGGATAATTTTCTTCGTGCTTCTTCAGCTGTCGAGAAGCGTAAGCCACGACTCTGCCATTTTGCATCAATACTCCACCGATCCCCTTGCCTGAAGCATCACAGTAAACCTCGAATCCCTCATTTCCCTCGGGGATCACCAATACTGGAGCTGTGGTCAGAGCATCCTTCAGTGCCTGAAGGGAGACCTCACATGCCTCTGTCCATACAAACGGACTATCCTTCTTCATCAGAGAGGTTAAGGGCTTGGCTAGCCTGGAGAAGTCCTTCACAAAGCGTCTATAATAGCCAGCCAACCCAAGGAAGCTCCGAATCTCAGTCACTGAGCGAGGTCTGTGCCAGCTCTTCACTGCCTCAATTTTAGCTGGGTCCACTGAAACTCCCTCAGCTGAGATCACATGACCAAGAAATGATACCTTGTCCAGCCAGAATTCACACTTGCTGAACTTGGCATAGAGTTGCCTCTCTCTCAGAGTCTCCAAGACTGTTCTCAAATGCTGCTCATGTTCCTCCCTACTCTTGGAGAAGATCAAAATATCGTCTATGAATACGACCACTGACTTGTCTAGCTGGGCTTGGAAGACCCTCTGCATCAGATCCATGAATCTCGCTGGTGCGTTAGTCAGTCCAAACGGCATCACTGTGAACTCGTAGTGGCCGTATCTGGTTCGGAACGCTGTCTTCTCTATATCTGGTTCAGCTACTGCTATCTGATGGAATCCGGAACGCAGATCAATCTTGGAGAACACCCTCGCTCCCTTCAGCTGGTCAAATAGGTCATCGATCCTGGGCAGTGGGTACTTGTTCTTGATCGTGACATTATTCAACTCCCTGTAGTCAATACATAATCTCATGCTTCCGTCCTTCTTCTTGACGAACAGCACAGGAGCACCCCAAGGTGAGACACTGGGTCGGATGAAACCCTTATCTAGTAACTCCTGGAGTTGTTTCTTCAATTCCACCATCTCCGCAGGGCCCATCCGGTAGGGTGCTTTGGCAATCGGTCCTGTACCAGGTATGAGGTCGATGTTGAACTCAACCTCCCTCAATGGTGGTAGTCCAGGTAACTCCTCCGGAAAAACGTCGGGGTACTCCGACACAACAGGTACGTCACTCTTGAACTTTGGATCTGTCCTCAGATCCTGGGCATAACAGTAGTAGGCGGTCGCTCCCTTGGACACCTCCTTCATCAGGGATACTGCCGATACAACCTTCACAGTCGGCTGCTTGGGCTGCATTCGGTATGATACTGTGATCCCTGTAGCTGACTTCAAGAGGAGACGATGCTCTGCACAGTGTAGCCTACCTCTGTATCGCTGTAGTGTGTCCATGCCCACAATATATCAAACCCCATGCCAGGGAAGACAATGGCATCAAAGAGGAAATCTGCTCCCTTGATGTGTATGTTCAAGTCCTTACATTGCTTACTGCACTTGATTAACTCCTGGATGGCAATAAGACTGAGCAGTCATGGATATCTCTGTAGGGGCATCTATCTTAGCATGGAATGCCTGGGATATGAATGAATGGGAGGCTCCAGAATCAAACAGAATAGTGGCTTCCACCTCATTAATTAAGAACGTGCCTGAAATCACAGAGTAAATTCTAAGATTCTCAGGCATCACTTCCAAGGTAATAAATCAGGCTAGTAGTTATACCTGTGATGACCATCCCATTGCTCTTCGCTTGAGCCTGGTTCAACACAGTCAACCTGATCTCTGAGTTCCCAACCCCTACAACGACGAAACAAACTCATAAGATTTCCATTCTTATTAAGGTCTTCATGAGCATTTTAATGATTACAATGCTGGAATTGCATAAATTACAAGGCTAGATCTGTCTAAAGGTCAGGTTTAAACGGCCTGGTTTCATGTGGGTCTGGTTGATGATGGATGTGGGGGCTGTGTGGGGCTTAATTCTCTTCACCCCATGGTAGATAAGTCTGGCTGCTCCCCCGAATATCAGCACATCACCCGACTTCAGGAGGATTTTTGTAGCAAGATCCATTCTTTTCTGATCTCCAAATAGGAATTCCGCGTGTCTCCAAGTGATATGGACACCACTGGAACTCCTCTAGTGATGGACTCTAGAGACTCGTCCCTATCCTGATGCATTCCTAGCTTACCTTCTTTCCCATAGAAGTTGATGATGCACACGTCTGAGGTTAGGTCTAGGACGGGCTCATCCTCCAATTCCTGGGCTGCTTTAACTGCAGCTCCAATGATGGTCTGCAACTCTCCTGGAATTGGTGGCACCTCCACCTCTTCATAGCTTCCAGTGGTGTGGTCCCACTTCTTACCTAGGCACATGATCTTCACCTTCATGGTTGCACCGTTCTTGAAGGTAGGGGTGTAAAAGTTTCCTCCTTTCACACCTAATTCTCTGATCTTGAGGATCAATGCATATTGGTCAGCTGGGGTAAAAAATTCTCGTAATAAGACCATCCCAGGTCTCAATATCTCACACTTCTCTGGTGGGTGTGGTTTGGCTTCAAAGGGAATGGTGGGTGTGGAAATAGGCAATACAGGAAAGCAAATATCGAAAGCTGAATGAAAACAACAATTGCCATTAAGTAAACAAGTCAAGGTTCAAACTGGTCTTAGCACAAAGATGTAAAAGAAAGAGGGATTTATAGTTCACCCCTTTACAATGCAGAGGAAAAATTGCTTGAAGAAATTAAGCGAAACGAAGGTCTAAGCTTCTTCAGTAGGAAAGTAGTCCTCACCAGGTGAACTCGGGTCATCACTCGCTGATTCGACACGGTCCACCAGGTTGAGAGTTGGTGCTTTGCCTGGCCTCTGAGGGTAGCTCTGGGCAGGGCGGTTGGTAGATGGTCCTGCACCTCCTGTGCCACCTCTACCTCCTCCTCCGGCAGCATTTGTAGCTGGGGCTTTAGCCGCCGACCCGGTGTGTGGCTTGTAACTCTTGGAGTCCGGGTTCAAGAAGCATTCGAATCCCCTGTGCCCCTTCTTACCGCAGTAGTGGCATTCTACCAGGTTCCCTTTACAGTCCTTGCCTGGGTGATCCTTCTGGCACCACCTGCAGAAATACCTTCTCACCGGGTTGTCTCCTGTTTCAGTTCAAGGTTAGTAATGTGATAGCAAAATAAAGCTACATTGTAGATTCTATCTTTCTCACCCCTAGGTGGCTCATAGCGGAGAGGCTTAGCATCAGCATGGGAAGGAACGATGGCTTTCTCATTCCCTCCCTTGAAAAATTTTCCCCTCTTTTCATGATTCTGAGAGGATCCTCTTCCATTTCCTCCTCCATTATCATTCCTCCTCTTCCCTAGCACAGAATCCTGGTATGCGATGGTGGTTTCGCAGTCATTTGCATCATCAGCTAGTTCCTGTCGTTACAACACGTGTTAGTGGGGAATCCAAGCATGCCAGAAATTCCATAGTCATATTTCATACCTGTAAAGTCTTTCCTCTGGTGGAACCGATCATATTCATGATCCTGAAGTCCAAGCCGGTATGAAATTTGTCCACCAAATACCTCGGAGCGTAAGCCCCCTCGCCAATGACGGCAAGCAACTCCACAAACTTGTCATAGTATTCAGCAACAGAGCGAAGTCCCTTGCTTCAACTGCTCAAATTCACTTCTCATCCTCTTCTGTAGGTAGGATGGGTAGAATTTAGCTCTCAGGGCCACCAGAAAAGCTTGGAAATCAAAGTTCGCTTGGGCGGTCAGCTCGGCTCTGGCTGTCTGCCACCATCGATGAGCGGGCCCTTGGAGAAAGTAGGCCGCTATGTCCACTTGGCGTTCTGCTGGAACATGTAGAGAGGTAAAAGCCTTTTGAATCTCAGCGATGTATTTCTCCAGAGCTTTCGGTACTGGCTGGCCTTCGTAAACTGGGGGACGAAGATCGTTGACCGCTTTCAACCAGTTAAACTCCCGTGGACCATTGGGTGGTGGTGGCGGTGGTTGAGGGATTGAGCCTGCTGCTGAGCTAATGCAGCGGTCACAATCTGAGCTATGACCTCAGGGGTAACAGCGTCGGGTCCGTAACCACCTGGGGGTCCCGCTCCTCGTCCTCCTCTTCCTCCGCGTCCTCCTCTTTGAGACATTTAGCTGCTAAAGGATGGTGTTTGTTGTTCAGAAGTTGTATATTAATTCTAGATATCTATGTAGTAACGTGCGAAGTGTTTCATAACTACCCATGGACGGTATGTAGTTAGAGTGTTCATGAGTAATGTAAGTAAGGCAAAGTATGGGGTAAAGGTAACGTGCCTTTCTGGAATCCTCACTTCCCAATTCTACCCCACTTCCCCAGTTTTAAGGGCACCTATATTCTAAGTATTTCACTCGGCTTGTTTTCTCGGGCTCAGAGCGTAACTACGCTCTGATACCACTTTCTGTAACGCCCCTATTTAACATAAATGCAGCGGAAAGTAAAATACTAAGGCGATTACAGATCATCGGGTTCCAAGCACCCGGCACCAAACCTCACCAATTACAACTTATAAAATTATACCCGCTACGGTCTGAACTCGAGAAAACATAACATAAACCTAACATTAGAAAAATATGCCAACGCTCCACAAATCCTAATTCCCACCCCAATCACTCAGACTCTTCGTGGCCACCTGTATAACAACTCATACCTGCAAGATAAAACCAAGCAGCCCACCCGGGAGGGGTGAGTCAGTTCCCTGGAATGGAACTAGTACAATCCTCATAACAGAAATTAAAACATAATCTTTAAACAATATAGAAACTTGGAAAGAAACTCTTTAAAAACCAAAGAGGGACAAGGCACTTCAAAATCACCAAGTCAAAGCAACAAGCAAGAAATAGAGATAGTCAACAATAAGGATAAAGTTAGTCAGTTAAAACCACACCAAGAGTTAGTGAACATCCCATGCTTAAGTTAGATTAAGTTCTAGTAAGAGTAGAAAGACCCAAGTAGTCACAAGGACTAGGAAAGGAAAGAAGAAATCCAAGAACCAACAACTCAAGGGTGGAATGAAACCAATTGGAAGAGATGGCTCGTTGTTGACCACGTCCGATAGGACAGGGGATATACAGCCCCTCGCTGTTTACAACGTCCGACTGGACAGGGGATATACAGCCCCTCGCTGTTTACCACGTCCGATTGGACAGGGGATATACAGCCCCTCGCTGTTTCGGTGAAGATGTGCGCACATCACAACAAAGACTCAGCTCATGGTTGAAATGATATCCATAGTCGAAAGAAGAATTTACCAAGATTAACATTCCCATATTCCCACTAGATTAATAATTGCACAAGTGCAATACCAAAACACTCAGTCCTACAGAGTGCAGAAGCGTAAACCCTCAGCAGTTAATATCTAATGAGGTAACCAGATAAGAAGAACCAATGATCATGTGAATTGCACATTCAAGGCTCAGTTAGTCACATCAAGCTGAGTTAGTCACACAACAGTTCCTTACGAGATTCATTCAAGCTCAGTTAGCGTTTCAAAACATTCCAAAGTTCGTCACCAAAAGTATCTGAGTACGAGAAATCGTACCTGGTATATGTAGAAGCAGTAACCAAACTTGAAAATGCGAACTACTTCCACTAATCACCTATAATTAAAGTATTCCAAGCATTGATTAGTTAAGGCACTATAATGCTACACATCCTCCATTCTTATTAGTCTATAGTTTTGTTTTACAGTTACTCCCTCCTAAGGATCTGGCTAGATCTCGTAATTAAATCTTTAATGTAAACTTAACTTATTCCATTTACCCACTCCTGATTATAGGTTTAATTTAATTAAACCCTTTGGTTACGATTGGCTAACTTACTTTGACACCTATTTAGGTTTAGGATGTGTATTTCCCCCTAATAGTCCACCTAGATGTCACATTAACATTTAATATTTTTAATTGTCACGTAGGAATTAGGTTTATCCCAATTTTCCCTCTTAATATGTTTCCCATAAGGAATGTTACTTCTTTTATTTACTTCTAATGTATTTATATATACACTTATATTTCCTTAGGATTTATCCAAAACATTCTTTAAGAAATTCTTATTGTATTTAATTATATCTAATATCTTTTAGACATATCCACAACTGATATATGGTTTATAAAATAAAGTGTGTCCCTAGCTTTAATTAAGCATATTAACCTCCATAATAATAATATGTAGTTTAGCTTACTACCTTGTTTCAATATAAGTTCCTATTTTATTTTCTCTCATAAGTATATATATGTAAACAACTTTTACTTCACTTAAAGATAATACCCAAAATATTTATAAACATACTGGTATAAAGTGTTAATTTAGGTTAAATTATTTTCCCCAACCCATGAAGCTTATTAACAATCCATACTTTAATTTTTTTGTTACATTAAAAACCATATATTATAAGTTATTCTTATGAAAATTCCATAAACATAATTTTTAACCCATTTCCCTTGTCCAAAAATTCCCAAATTTAATATATAGTAACTATAACATTTTAGACATATTAAAATTTTTATTTCATAAAAATATCTTTTTAAATTACCCAAATAATTCCATAATACTCGTAACTTGCAAAAATCATAAATTATGTTTAAAAACTCAAAACCCATATTAATTTACATCAAAATAAACTAGATTTTATAAGGAATCTATGGTTAAAATTTCAAATCAAAATACATTCGGGAAGGCCATTAAATAAATCTAGCAAGTTAGGACTTTATTCTGAAAACATATTAACTTATTACAACTTAAACCCCCACGATCTAATCTCGGCCGTCCATCTTTATTAACCGAGATCGGACGGCGCAGAACTCGCGAGTTCTTCAGGATTTCCGAATTCGCACCCGAGTACTAATCACTCGATATCTCACAATCTACAGAACGAAATTCGGTGATTCTTGTTCCTATCGATTCAAAATCAAATTCCGGTTCTAATGGTACCGATTTCCCCAATTATCATGCAGAATTGAGTAGTTTCGAATCTGAGTTCGAAGTTAGGGTTCTTAGTGTAGTTCGAATCCGATTTTGACAAATTCTCCTATTGTAATGCATAATAGACTAAATTGGCATGTGGGTTTGACCGGTAATGAAGTCACGATTGGCATCAACGGAGCAATTTGATCAGAACTTACCGGAATTGCATTAACGGGGTGAAACCAAATCGGGAATTCTGGAAATCGGATTTTATGTGCGGTTCAGGTATGCCTCTTCTCGAATCAACTCGCACCAACTGAGAGAGATTTGATTCATGGAACCTATCACAATCCAAACTAGACATGTAACTCTAGATGTTAGTGGAAGAATCATTGAATTTGATGAACTAGGGAGAAAGTTACAGATCTCACAAGATCCGTGTTTACCTAGTTGGTTTCGGGATGAACTGGGCAGAATTACCACCGTGATCGAGTAGGCAACTTTAGACAGATTTATCTCCCAAACCAGTGCGAATCAGCCTTGGCCATCAACATGAAAGTTATAGAGGGATTAGAGATCTTCAAAACAAGCTAAAGAACACGAAATTTGGATGAGAAATGAAGAAGTTATGGCGTGACGACGAAGTTTACCCGATTTCAGGCAAAACTGGAATTCTGGGTTACGAACTCGCGAGGAGGTAACTTTGGATCAACTTTACGATCATTATAGAAGGAGTTAGATGGTGTGTGAGTAATGGTTGGAAAGAGGAAAGATAGGAGAATCGAATGAAACAAACGGCATACCAAATGGTGGAGTAGGGAAAAAAGATATAGGTGTCTAAAGATCGCCCCATGACATGCCAAAACCGCTGTGGAAAATCAACCGATTGAGTAACTCGGGTGCTGACTGGGCGCGACACGTGTCCCCAGGCGCGCGGCTGAGTCAGCTGGCCCTGGACACGTCAACAACCTCCAAAATTTTGGCTCTAAACTTCAATTTATCATAACTTTGGCTAGGATGATCCGTTTTTAACGTTCTTTTTATCAATCTTCTTGGTTTTCCATAACCTTTTTATTGGTATACTTTTCATGGCCTGATTGGACCATTCTCAAAAAGTCAATCCTAGCAAGGCTTTTGAAGCTTTAAGGTTTCCATGATTTTATTTTGACTTTGAAGCCTTAAATCAATGTTAGAAATATTTCTAAAATCTTTATAATATAATTGGAGTGTCTTGAAATTTTCCCAATATTTATTGACTCATAAACCTCACTATTAAATTCATAATACCATATAATAAATTAATATTTAATAGTATCATTTAGGGTTTACTAAAAGAAATCTCCTAAATTAATTTAAATTAATTTATGGGGTATTTCAGATAGCGGGGCCGGAGCGAATGTTATCTCTCTGGCAGCATTTGAAAACTGGAAATACCCGATGAGAAGGTCAAACCATTTACTGCTACCTTTGGAGGATTTGTAGGGGGATCACCGCTCAAGCTTCCAGAAGCATCGACGTTACATGACTCTGGGCCAAAAAATATGACGAAGGACGGAGAGGATAACCTTGTACATTCTGTGAGATCTGTCAGGATACAATGTCTATTGGGGAGGAGACCGGCATTAATGCCTTCGGAGTTGTATGCAACACCCATCATCTAAGCTCAAATACTTAACAAGGTCCAGAAAGTTGGTGTCCATTTCGGGAAGTCAGAAGACAGCGAGGGTATGTGAGGTCAGGATTACTGAGGATTTCCTAGGAGATGACGTAGTGAAAGAGGCTGGATCTTCTCGAGAATATGAGGAAGGGGAAATATGGGCCCGAGCACGTGAGGAAAACTCAGGATCATAACACTGGTAGATCTACCGAAAGAGGTACCTCTGAAAACTGATCCCTCTAAATTTTTTTAAAATGGAAATGCTTTTCATCTTGATGAACAGACTCGCTTAATGAGATTTTTGGAAAAAAGAAGGGATACATTTGCGTGGAGCCCAAAAGACATGTCCAAGGTAGACACCAGCATTATTCGGCATAGCCTGAATGTAGACCCCAAGTTTCCGGTGGTGAGGCAGAGGAAGAGAGTCATGGGAAGGGAAAGGGATGAAGCGGCTCGAGCAGAGGTGGAAAGACTCCTTGAAGCAGGGTCATTAGAAAAGTCTTTTATCCAAAGTGGCTTTCAAATGTAGTTTTAGTCAAAAAGGCAAATGGAAAATGGAGAATGTGCGTAGATTTAAAGATTTGAATAAAGTCTGTCCTAAAGATTTTTATTCATTGCCTTTGATAGACAAACTAGTTGCAGCAACAGCTCAAAGTAGCTTAATGAGTTTTTTTGATGCTTTCTCTGGGTACAATCAAATAATGATGAATGAATCCGATCAAGAGAAAACATCTTTTATCACTTCGACTGGAATATCCTGTTACAAGATCATGCCGTTTGGATTAAAAAATGCCGTAGCAACCTTTCAGCGAATGATTGATGAAGTGTTTCGGGAACAGTTATCCCGAAACGTAGAGGCTTATGTGGATGACATAGTGGTAAGAAGCAACTCCATAACTCAGCATATGAGTGATCTCAGGGAGACCTTTGATACCTTGGATAAACACAGAATTAAGTTAAATCCTGAAAAATGTGTCTTTGGGGTAACACAAGGAAAATTTTTGGGATTCATAGTTGGGCAGAGAGGAATTGAGGTGGACCCGGAGAGAAACCCAGGCAGTTCTCGATCTTCCACATCCAAGAATATTAAAGATGTCCAGGCTTTGAATGGTAGACTCACCGCTTTAAGTAGGTTTTGTTCCAAACTACAAGAAAAGTCCATTCCGTTCTTTAATGTACTTCGGAAAAACAGACAATTCCGGTGGGACATAGAATGTGTGGAGGCCTTTGAACAAATAAAGAAAATGCTCTGTGAGCTTCCGAAGCTTGGCGTTCCATCTCCAGGTCAAGATCTAATTCTGTATTTGTCAGTATAAGAGTGGGTTGTAGCAGCAGTGTGATAATGGAGGAGGCACGCAAAGAAATCCATGTTTATTATATCGGTAAGATTCTGACCTCCGCAGAAGCTAGGTACACCAACATTTTAAAGGTTTTGTTCGCCCTTGTTGTGGCTTCCAGGAAGCTTCGGCCATATTTTCAGTCGCACCGAATCACTGTCCGGACAAATTGGCCGCTAAACCAGATTGCAAACAATCCAAATGCTTCCGGTAGAATGGTGAGTTGGACGGTAGAGCTCACACAGTTCGAAATTCATTATACCCACGGACTACAATAAAAGCTCAGGCCCTCGCGGACTTCATCACCGAGGCAAGTTTCTTTTGCGAAGAAGAACGAGAAGTGCCATGCAAGATTTAGGTGGATGGCGCCCGATGTAAAACCGGGGCAGGAGTTGGAGTTGTAGTTCAGACAATCGGAGAAAAAAAATACGGTATGCGGTAAGGTTGGGATTCGAGGTAACAAACAATGAGGCCGAATACGAAGCATTGTTGTAAGGATTGGAAATAGCCTCCGCCATGGGAGTAACAGGTTCTTTACGAATGACAGATTATAAAGATCTGAGTTCATTTTCTTTTTCTTTTCCTTTCCTTTCTCAGTGGAATTAATTGCAGTAAAAATTGCAGATTTAGAAGTACAATCAGATTCCATGCTCGTAACAAGGCAAAGTGAAAACATCTTCGAGGCCAAAGAAGAGAAATTGAAGCATTATTTGATGAAAGTACAAATTTTAAGGGCAAAATTTTCAAAGTGCAATCTTCGGTACATCCCGAGAGAACAAAATTCGGAGGCTGATGCTTTGGCAAAGTTAGCAAGCATCACGATGAAGGGATGACGGAGGAAGTTTTACTACAACTTAAGAGATCTTCCGGTATCAAAGATGTGGAAGCAATGTCAGTAGAAGAGGTCACTTTGGAAGAATCATGGATGACCCCAATCGTTCAGTACATTCAAGAAGGATTACTTCCAGAAGATTTAAAAGAGGCAAAAACGATAAAAAGAAGGGCAGCATCCTTTTTCTTTGAAAATGATCAGCTATACAAATGGTCTTTCGGAAGGCCATCATTGAAATGTGTAACAGAGAAACAAGGAATGGAGCTTATCAGAGAAGTACATGCCGGGGTGTGCGGAAATCATCAAGGTGAAAGAGAAATAATGCATAAAATCCTGAGGATGGGGTATTTTTGGCCGACGATTCAAGGACTTTGTAGGAAGTACGTGAAGGAGTGCACACAGTGTAAGATACATGGTCCGAAAATTGGGAATCCACCCGCCAAGATGAAATCTATCACTTCCCCGCTACCTTTCGCAAAATGGGGGTTAGATATCGTTGGTCCGTTCCCAGAAGCATCCCCTGGAAGGTATAAGTTTATATATGTTGCGGTAGATTACTTTACCAGATGGGTAGAAGCATTACCCGTAGTAAGCATAACTGCACAAAAAACGGAAGAGTTTGTTTGGAAAAACATCATATGTCGGTTTGGTTTACCAAGGATAATCATAACAGATAATGGAACATAGTTCAATTGTAAGAGCTTTCGGGAATTCTGTGAAGAATGGAAAATCGACTTGAGATTCGCATCGGTAGCATATCCGCAAGCGAACGGTCAGGTAGAAAACGTCAATGGCCAGATCATGAAAGCTCTAAAAAAGAAGCTAGAGGGTAAAAGGGGAAGATGGGCTGAAATGTTACCACAGGTTTTATGGGCTAATAGAACGACCGTCAGGGGACCAACTGGGGAGACCCCATACAGGTTGACATATGGTTTGGAAGCAGTAGTGCCTGCCGAAATTATGATACCTTCCAAAAGAATAGAAGGATACGAGGAAGAAGAGAATGATGAAAACATCCGCGATGAGTTAGACTTCTTGGATGAAAGGCGAACGATCGCTGAGCTGCAAAATCACAACAATAAATTGAGGATCGAACGGTACTTTAAGAAGAGAGTGAGAGAGCGGTCTTTTCTCCTGGCGATTTGGTGCTTCGGGAGGTAAAACAACCAGCAAAGTTACAACCTCAGTGGGAAGGTCCGTATGTTGTGGAGGCCAAAACAGCCCGGGTGTCCTATAGACTCTGAGATTTGGACGGAAGGAGTTTGCCTCATTCTTGGCATGCTGAATGCCTCAAAAAGTTTTATGTATAAGTTTGCATCACAACCTTTGAAAGTAATAAGTTTATGAAAGTCTGAGCATGTGATTAATGGTTATCTAAAAACAAAGGGAAACTCTTTGGAATACTATGAGCTTGTCTCGAAGCATGTTTGAAAATTTACTTATCAATACAATGGTGAAGTATGAATCCGACGATCCCACCATCGGTATGATGGTAGGGTGATTTTATTCGACGATCCCGCTGTTAGTATGGCAGTTGGGTGTATAATCGACGATCTCGTTGTTCTTGTGACAGTAGAGTGATAAATCGACGATTTCGTCATCCGTACAATGACAGAGTGAATTCATAATTCAGAAACAAAAGTGTAAAACTCAAAAAATAATTGTTTTTACAAAACAAAAACTATCAGCTTTCGGGGAAGCCGGTCGCTCCGGACATGCCCGAAAGAACCGGATAGAATTCAAAAAAAACACAATAGAAAATTGTAAAAAAAAAACGTCATAATTACTCCGGTACAAAAAGATAGAATTCAACATTTCATGATGCAGGTTCCGCGCTCCCCTTTTTAGGAGTTGAAGTGCTACCCTCAGAACCCTCTTTGTCTTCCTCGACCACGGCCAAAATTCCACCGGTAGGAGTTCAGAGGTTGGCATATCCCAGAAAAGATGGGGCAAAACATGTGTTTCCCGCGGGGTTAGAAAATCTGCCGAACGCGTGATGGTATCCGGTAGCACTGGCAAGAGCTTCGAAGTCCAGACTCTCGTAGAGATCTTCATCCAAAGGTTGCTGCTTGCAGGAGAAGAAGAATTCTGAGACAATGCGTTGACTCTCCCCAGCAAATTTACGGCATTGGGATGAGAGAGTTTCCTTCAGACCAGAGACAGTGTGATCTTTCTCTTGAAGTTCAACCTGCACTCCTTTTAGTTTTGCAAGTTGATTCTCGTACAAGTGCGCAAGGCTGCGATACCGCTCTCTCGGACTCAGTCAGATGTAATTAGAGAAGATTTAAGGCTTGCAACCTTCTTGATCCAAAAGTCGGAGCTACCGCTAGCCTCCGAAGGAAGGCTTGATTTTTCTGCATCATCTGGAGGAAAGTAAGCAAGATACCATACAAGGTAAAAAGTAAAAGAGGTACGGGGTTTACCGGTAGTCTCCTTTTCTTTCACCTTGAGCCCCTGAATTTGTGCTAGCGCCCGCTCAAGTTCTTCTTCTTTTCTTTGGAGTCTGACATTTAGATCATTATGCTTAACCTCCATTTCCTGTAGCTTCTGATCTTTTTTGTCCAAAGAAGCTCGGAGCTCCTTGGAGGTCTTTTCGGCCTCCGCAATTTGATCGTGAAAGACACGTTTTTCATCTTCAAAAGCAGCGTGAATCCGGTTTATATCATCTTGATGCGCAACGGACATCTCCTCCTGCGCAACCGTCATGTCTCTGCGAAGTTCTTCTCGAAGCTCCGCTTTCTCGTCATCATGCGCCGCATGGACCTTTTCGAGTTCTGCCTGTGTTTGTCCTCGAGCTTCTTGGATATAATTTTTTCGCGGAAGTCTTGGGAGAGTTGTCGTTGAGCAACAACCTTTTCTCGCTCACATTGGGATAGTATTTTCCCAAGTTGGGCTTGGTATTTTTCCTCTTGTTCCTTCAACAAAAGGCGGGCGGCTCCAAGGCACCTTCGATGCGTTGCCTTTAAATTCTCAAAATGGGCCCTGTATCTCTCTGCACGTCTCCCCGCAGAGTGAAGGCATTGGGTGAAATGGTGAGACTGAGTCTCAACGCATTGCGCCATCGCGACAACCTTTATTAAAAGTAACAGTGTAGGTAAGAGCAAGAATGACGCTAAGGAAGGAAAAACGGAAGTAATAGAGGATACCGGACCTGTGTAAGCCTTCCCAAAGACTGTTGAAGGCGTCCGATTCCGAAATGGATTGGCGGATGATAGCGTCAGCCCCACCTTCTCCAGTTCGGAGTCTCTCTTTGAAAGGGAAGAATGTGAAGGGGGACCAAAAATACCATCATCACTGTTTGCAAGTCTTGTTGCTTGCTTCCACAAACATTGAATACTTCATCCCTCCAACGTTTGGAATGCGAGGTACAGGGTTACCTCGGTGATAACACCAATCTCTCTTGTTTGAAAGACCAGAAAATGAAGGGTCACACGGAGGAGGAGGTGTGGAATGATCGGAGAGCGTTTGCTCTTTTGAACCGGAGAAGAGTTGGGACTGATGTGAAGACCCGGTAGATGGCGTGGAGCGCAACCTTCCCTGGGTACCGGAAGACTCAGAAGATGAGTCTCTTGTTGTCTCCTCCACCGCAGTTTCTTTTCCTTTACCGGAAAGAATTTTAGAAGTTACTTTTTTCTGGAGGACGCCCCCTCTCTTATGGAAATGCCACCAGTTACTGGGACGATAGCTGCATCAGAGAACCAGTAAGAAGGTAATAAAAAAACAAAGAACAAAAAGGAAAAAGAGAACTATAAAGAGAGATACCGGTAGAAAAAATGGAATATGTATTTTGTGTTAATCCTTCTTTTGTACAGAAATAGCTATGCAAATCAGGGAAGGAGAGCGATATGGGGGTTGAGTCCACATCTCTACTAATCCCACTTCTCACAGGGGTAGATACAGGAGGAGTACCTGTTTTGGTTGAAACAATGGTGGGGGAACCGGTAGGGTTAGCATCGGTACCGGTAACGGTCTCTCCCTTTTTCACCAGTTTAAATCTCTCCTTTCCAAGTTTACTGTCACCTTCGGTGTTCTTTCTTTTAGTAACAGTGGGACTTCGGGCTTTGCCACCAGAAGCAACACCCGCAGAAGTTTTCTTCTCTTCGGTAGGTCGAAAGTTAATGGCCAACCAATTGTTCGGAGGAGACAGTTTATCTCTGGAAAGTGTAAATTCTAAAAAAAACACACAAATTCAGCGGTGAAAGGTAACAAAAGAAAGAAACAAGGGTAAAAGGGACTTACGGTTAACAGGGCTCTTGACCTTGGACATACTTTCTTTGGTCAAAAAATAGGTGACAGGGTGCAACTTCGACGAACTTAATCTCTTGAGAGCATCCCCAATCTCAGACACTTCCTTCGGAGGGGGCATTACGGCCGATAGCTGGCCTTTGAGGATGTCTCCGACGTGCGCAACCCCAAGAAACCTACCGGACGGCGGGTAAATAACAAACCAGTTTGAAGACCAGCCGCTTTCCAAATTCACTCGCTTGAAAAAGGAGTAGCGAGGCGCAGCGAGAATGGATATGTCTTCTTTGGTAGCGGTGGAATTCACCCTGGTCGTGAAGAAATTCATGAACTCTCGTGCGTCCGAACAACCTCACCATCAGCACAAACAACCAGAAAGGCGTGTAAGCATCCCAAGGCGTTGGGGTTAAGGTGGGCAAGTGTACAACAGCGGCGCGACAAGAAACCAAGGACGAAGGGGTGAGGAGGCTTAATTAATCCACGGTTGAAATGCTCACGATACACCACAAACCCTAGCCCGAAATGATCGAAGGGATGAGCAGTTGGTGCCAGAATATGAATTTTCGTTCCGAGAGGAACTTGGATGTCCTTCATCACCACCTTGACATCGACAATGGTAAGCCAGGAGCCGGAGCCTTGGCGAAACTCCTTAACAGGAACGACAATTGCATCTTGAATGCATCCCACTCCGTCGACAAGCATCACAGGGTTGTCGGACGCCACGACAGGGGAGACAGGGCTGGAAGAATCCATTGAAGGGAGTGTAAGAAAACGGAGTAACAGTGGCAGAAGGAAGACGAAACTGAAGAGAGAATGAAGAACGCAAAAGCTTGAAAATTTGAAAGGAGGAAAGGTGACAAAGAAACTGGCAAAAGGTACGACGGTAATAAATAAGGTCGGCAAAGCGTGTTTTCGAGAAAAAGCAATCATCATGAATTATAGTTGTGTCAGACTGGGTACCGACACGGAAGACGAGGGGTAAAGGCAAAGGGGCGGAACGGTATAAAGAAGCGCTACCGGAGGGCTACAGTCAAGCAATACAGAAGACATTCCCTTTCAAAAAAATTCAAAAGAAATGTCTTGTGGGACTGGGAAGGATGGATTACAACAAATGTCAAAAAATTTAAAACAAAAAGAGAAGGAAAAGATCTCTCTGTTGGACAAAGGAAAGATCTTGTGGGACTGATGAAGAGGAGTAATACCAAGGGCCATGAAGAAATTATCTACCGAAACAAAGTAAGAAGGCCGACTACCGGTAGGAAGACCCTGTTGAAGTTGGTCGGATATGTTGAGGCTACAGTCTTACCGGTAGGAAGACCCTGTTGAAGTTGGTCGGATGCGTTGAGGCTACAGTCTTACCGGTGGGAGGCCGCGTTAAAGTCGGTCGGACGCTTTAAAGATCATAACACTACCGAAGAGGATTAAAAAGAGGCCCACACCGTTAGACTTAGCTCAGAGGATGGATTATAATCTAAAAGGATCGGTCGGATGTAAGGTAAAATAAGGTTGTATAGATAAACTTTGTAAGTTAAGGAATGTTCTAGAAGGATGGGCCCCGCAAGTTGTATAGGAAATACGTGACTTCATGCCTATAAATAGAGGCCTCACGCCATGTAAAATGATACGCTGTCAATACACTGGTCATTTTACCCTTTTCATGAAAACAGGAAACATTGGCTAAATAAACAACAGTAAAGAGAATCATGATTACCCCAAAACAAACACCCCTTAGTATGTTCAACTTTCATTCAATATGAGATTTTTCATTTTTTTTATCAAAAATATTCAATTTGTTATTGTAATATGTCAAGAATAAAAATATATTTACTTTTTCACTTCTTAATTACATAAATAGTTATTTTTTTCTTCGTATTAGTCTTTTCTCAAAGATTTTAAAGTTTGCTCGACAATATTGGTTCTTTTTTTTTCTCTAGAATATTTAAAAAGTTGGTTGAGTAATATTTGTAGAAATCTATTGTTAAACTCATTGCTCTTGCATTTATTTTCGAACTCAATTTAATTAAGTACTTTATAAATAAAATTTATACTCTCTAACCTTCTCATTAGTGATACTTTGCCAATAAAGAAAAAAACTCTATCAACAACTATTGCTTCATGTAATTGTTTTTTTAAGTTGGTTAATATATGTATATGTTGTGATTAGAAGGTATCTATTATTTTCATTGTGTATTTTTTATTATAAAAGTTTTCCTTTCACTCTTAGTTTTTATGTCATTCTACAATGCTTACACTCATATGTTTGTATTTTTCTAACTATTTCTTGGAATATTAATCTTTGATCTATTATTTCATTACATAAAGTAGTTTAGTTGCAGCAAATGGTGGAAATTAAGTTACGAATATGGTTGTCAAATCTGTTTAGTAAAATTCTTTATATTGTTCTAAATATTCCTTTGAATATATATTTTTCATGGTGAAATCCTCCTCTTTCACTACACCAAATATCCCTGAGGTTTGGCTGATTTTCACAAAATACCCCTGCCTTTTCAGAATTAATATTATATACCTTTGAGGTTTCATTTTTTATACGAGATGCCCTTCTGTCTGTTTTTCCACTTGATGTCCGTTAACACTGTTTCTGTTTCTGCCCATTTTACCCTTACCCATAGTTTTTACGTGATACCTCTGTGTTGTTATAACGCCTAGTTTTACGAAATACCCCTGCAATATTGTAAGTTTCACCAGATACCCCTGAAACCACAGATGCCCCTGTATTTGATAACGGCTAGTTTCTGGCCTATAAATTCAGAAAAACACAACATATCTCTTGGTATTTCATTCAGATTCATAGCATGTCTTCCTCATAATCTAGCTATTCAGTCACTGTAGCTGTTGAAGGTATAAAATGTAACTGTGGAAGAGAAGCTGAAGTGTTTGTTTCAGCAAAACACACTTCATCAGGAAGAATGTATTATAAATGTTTACATTGCAACAGATGGATAGATTGGGCAAAACCGCAACTGATTCAACAAAATCCAGCAACACAACAACATCATACTCCCAGCCAGCAACTTCACATTCCCAACCAGCAAAGCTTAGAGGGGATTAAGCATGAGATGATGAAGATCAAGGAGGAAGTGAAGGACTTGAAGATGCAAATTCAATGGGGGATGAGGGTAGGAGTAATTATATGCATGTTCTATGTATTATTGCTGCTGAAAATGTAAATAAAATGCAAGTGTTGTAACAAAATCAGACGCATAATAAAATTATAGCTTTTCAGCTTCATCACTTCACATAGTTCTAAAAACTTACACATTAAGCTGGGCACTTTCTTAGTTCCACACTATGCCCAAAAAGATACAAGTATGTCCCCACTTCACAATATGTCCAAAAACAGATTACTTGCCCACTTCACATCATGTCCAAAAAAACAGATTACTTTCCCATTTCACATCATTTCCAAAAAACAGATTACTTTCTCACTTCACATCCTGTCCAAAAAAGAGATTACCTTCCCACTTCACACCATATGTAAAAAAATATATTATTTTCCCACCAATCCAAAACGAGATTACTACCTAATATCACAATCCAACATTCCAAATACCAAAAAGAAGTAGAACATGTATGTTTTACAGCCAAGGGGGGTTGTGTAACAGCAGACTGAGATGGTTCAACATTCGAGTTAGGCGGTGCAGCAGAAGAAATAGCACTGCGAGCTTGCTCTTTTTGTTCCCTAGCAGTTGGTCCTCCCTTACAAGTCCTCTTGTTGTGACCAAATTGTAAACAAGTGGTGCACCTTGTAATGTTTGACCTCTTACTTGCTGGTCCCTCCCATTCTTCCCTTCTTCTATTTCTTGAAGGCCTTCCAATTCTCCTTTACAGCAATGGAGGTAGAACTTTAGGATAATCTCCAACTGGTCAATACCGTTGATCAGGCACCGGCTCCATGTTCATGGTGTACATTATCCTGTAGTTCTTGACAGAATAGAACTCGTCCACATATTCATGTGGCTCCTCCCCAGATGCTAGTATAGCTCTTACCCCATGCTTACAAGGAATGCCAGATATTTACCATGCTCTACAAAGACACTCCTTCCGATTCAAGTCCACCGTCACGACATCATCAAAGTCTTTAACCACAAACATGCCTCTGCCTAATGAACGAGAGATACAAAACCTACTCTTTTGACAATCTTCTGTAGTTTCTTCTTTATTTTTGGGCAGATGTCATCCTTAGGCAAGTTAAATGCTTCTTGTTGTCTCTTAGCGTGCCTAATCATGATGATTCTTCTTATCCCTGTCAATCATATTGATAATTAGAAAATGCCAATCACCAATATTGTTACATTTATGCACAAATGTTAATAATAGTTGTGAAGTTTACCTTTAAGCACCATAAGTATAGGCCTTAATCTATCTAACCCCATGTTGAATTGAAACTTTCAACGAAATTAGAAGTGCTTTCCTTTGTAAAAACATCAAATAGTTAATTGCATTGAAAAAAACAGTTATAGTTATTAAAAAAGCATGTTAGAATGATAATAGTTGTGAACAAACTTACATGTGGGCTGAACGTAAAAGTGGCCATTGAGCTAGTGGTACTTTAGTTAGATAAGCAAATGCACGATTATCTTTTTTCTCTTAACTTCGTAATAGCACTTTCAAAAGCAACTGCATTTGTTGCATCACTTGCTCTCCAGAAAAGTTCCCTTTTCAATCATGCAAATCATTAGCAATAATACAACAACTCAATCATAAGTGTAAAGACTGCTTTTCTTGGTTAACCAGTATGAGTACGCTGAAACCATTAGCATACAACATCTATTGCTAAAATATGCATAACTAACATATTAATCAATTGTATTCGAGTTAATACCTTAATTTAGGACCATGATGGTTCTTTATGAAATTTGCATATAGATGTCTAGCATAAATCCTTCTACTAGCATGTGGAAAGACACCCGAAAGTGTCGGTTCCACACCCTGTTACGCGTATGAACCTTGTAAGTGGACAGCAAATCATTAACAAATAAGAAACATGAGGAATAGATATGTATCTCACCTTCTGTCTATCAGAGATGAAGCACCACTCCTTATCTGCAACTTCTTCTAAAGCAATTCTGATAGCTCTTAAGAAATAGGTCTAGGTGTCTTTAGTTTCCGAAGGAACCACACCGTATGCAAGTGGATAATCTCTTGATTTGATACAAGAGCTATCACAGACAAAAGAACCCACCATATGGCCCCTTTAAGTGACATCCGTCAACACCAATCAGTGGTCTACTAGCTTTGACAAATCCCTCAACCAAAGCCTTGAATGAGATGAAACAACCCAAGAACTTATGTGGTTCGCTTTCTGTCCAGTACACATGTATAGCTACCTAGATTTGTCGCTTTAAGAACATCACAATAATTTGGTAGTTTGGCATAAGACTCATTGTGACATCCATCTAGCTTCTTAAGACCCTCAGTTCTCACCTTGTACATCAAGCTTGGCTTTACCTTTATGTAAATAATAAAATGCATTAGTGAAAGTTATTGTGTTATAGCATATACAACAAATAAGAAATTGGTTCACTAACCTTGATCTGCCATCTATCCATGACAATGGCAAATTAGAATTTTGGGCTTAACATTTGGATTTGTTTTCAGGTCATCAAACAAGTGGTTCACTAACCATTCACAAGTGGCCATACCATTTTCCTCCACTGGGTTGCAATTATGTTCAGAGTTCAAGGTTTTGATCTGCCATGAATGGTGGTCAGGCATAGCAGATGCATGTACTCTCCATTGGCATCCTTCAGCTGCACAATCAGCTGTATATCTCCACTTATCCACCTTTTTTTCTTCTTAAATCAAATCCCTATTGAATGCAATAGTCAGTAAGAACGGACAGAAAATGATCTCTGTCAAGAAATATATCCCATTGTTTCAACTCAATCCCTCCAAACTTCTTGCTAACATAATAAACTCCATTTTTGAAGATCTTAGCACACTTAGGTTCATCTGAGTCACTCAAGTCCAAGTCTTCATACTTGGTTTCTTCATTGTAGCACTAGTGCAGAAAATGTTTTTTTTACCACGGTTATTTTGCCTATATACCACGGTTATTATAAACCGTGGTTTATACTCGCGTGGTATATCGGAAAATCGCAATAAACCACGGTTTGAAACCGTCGTTTAAAAGACGGATTATAAACCACGGTTGGGCTAAAACCGTCGTTTAAAGCCGTTTCTGTCGCGGGATCAGACCGATTTTATACCACGGTTTGGCTTTATAACCGTGGTATATAAGGCTTTTATACGACGGTTCATCTACATAACCGTGGTATATGACTCTTTTATATGACGGTTCTCTAACCAACCGTGGTTTAAAACGTCGTTCCACTGAATTTTAAACCACGGTTTTTACATAACTGTGTTTTTTTTTCTTTTTTTTTTAGTTTTTATTGTTTTTTTAGCCTCTACCATGTGTTTTCCAACACAACCCAATTTACAATCACATATACAACCTGTACAGGGCATCCAACTAGTATTGCCCTTTGGTAACCAACCACACTATATGACCATAAACCATTGCCAATTTGAATTACAACATCGAAAACGAATTGCAAACAAACCCATTCAAACTTTCAAAAATAAGAGAGAGTTGAACTTTACAAACTTTGAGAGTCTACGTTGCTTCAGCACAAACAAAAGTCTAAGTCTAACTACACTAGGATAAGATCTAAGAAACGCCTTGTCAAGTAATTTTTACACCAAAACTGCGATAAATGATCTCTTACAAAGTTGAGATCCATCTTGGAATACGTGCTCCCTGCTTTTGTGAAAAAAGAAATGATTTGTCCATAAAAAGAAACTGATCATCATTAGTACACACAATTTTATTTAAAATGCAATAACTTTATCTATAACTTTGATTGGTATGGGTTACCTTGTCATCATCATCAAGCGTGTCAATATTTTGTACAATCTCGAACATGTACCGCATCACATAATAGCCACAGCTCCGTGAATCAGGCTGTTTAGGACACTGTCATCACACCATCCATGGATTACCAACTTTAGACAGATCAAAAAATTAAACGTTTAACTTTAATACAAATTGCATGTAATGGAAGTCCAAGATGGAGAATGGTTTCTTCCCATCACTCAAACCAAGCTTATGACCCCTGCATAAATACAACATTTTAAAATGAAGTCATTTATTGCCAATAATCCAGGACAAGCTTAAAATAAATACAAAATGCATTAAAATTTTAAATACTCACTCCTTCAAATATTTCTCTACAGCGATCTCTCGAAGGTCATCAGCGCCCAATGGGTCTAGTATCAACAAGCATGAGGTGTTGATACACAACACCATCAACATCCAATGATTGCTACCACAGGTAAAACAAAGAATGTTTTGTAGAACAATATTTTTAATTTATCACATAATGTAATTAGGAAGCAAAAAATTCCAGTTATTGTGTACTTACATCTGATGATATGGGATCAGCAAATATTTGCTTTTTCTTTGGATCGCAGTACAAAATCCCTGCCTCACGTGCTCTGCACATCCTTGCTCATCCAATGCGGCCTGACTTGCTGACATCAATTGCGGACACAAGAAAGAGAGGGCTAATAATCTCTTGTTCGCTAGCAGTCTACTAGTCAAACACCTAAACAACATTTTTTCATAAGATATGTTAAATAGCTTAAAAAATGAAAGATAATGTAATAATTTAAAAGATACTTACACACAATAGGCCTGAATCACAGAGATGTTAAGCAGGTCTCCCATCAAAAATTCTCTTAGATCGCTCACGGTAATCATCAGATCTCTAGGCTCAGGGGAGTGGAAAACATGCTTAGACACTTTCATGTTGAAGTTGGTGACAGACTGCGGCCTCGTCATGAAAAAGTCATACAACATTTTTTGTTTGGCTGTCAGCTTCTTCAGATACTTGGGTGTCAGAATGGGGGATCTCTTAGGAGTCATATCGAAAGGTTCACCACTTCCTTTCTCACACTCTGACTCTCCTCATTTGATTTCACAACTTCCTTCCCCTTATCCACTTTCCTCTTCTTAACCGGTCTTAATTCCTTATCAATCTAATAGTATACAAAATTTAAATAATAAACATATCAGTCAACAGTCAAGTTAAAAACTAAACAGTAAGCATGTAAATAGTTTACCTTGTCACTGACATCAATGAGAGAATATGGCCATGGAACAACTGAAGATTGTGCTTGACCTATTTTACTCCACTGATTCCACTCCAACGGAAGCGGAGAGTCCTCATGGCCTCGCACAATGTCGTCTACCATCACACGAGCGTGAAGAGGTGGGATGAGCTTGAAATGTACTATACTGTTCGGTCTGGTCGCTAAAACCCGACTGTATGCAACATGCACAGTCTCACCATCCAACACTTGAAACAGATGGCATGATTTAGCCACCTACATCAACTCACAACAGTAAGCAAGGTAATAAAATTATATTGTTTTAAAAGTAATGTTAAAATAACTAAGGAGGAAAAAAGAACAAACCGGAAGGTTTTGATAAGGAAATGTGTCTCTGGTAGAAGAAGAAGGTGCAGGATGATCCACCATCGGAGTATCCGCCGTCGTGGTAGGAGCAGACGTCGGTGTAGGATCATCGACCATCATAGGATCCGCCGTCGTGGTAGGATCCGGAGCAGACGTCGGTCTAGTAGTAGGTGCCGGTGTAGGAGACGCGACCACTGTCGATGTATCCGCCGTCGCGGTAGGAGCAGACACCGGTGTATGAGTAGGTGTCGGTGTAGGAGCATGCACCTGGCCCAATACTAAAGCCTCAAGTCTTCGCAGGCGCTCCTCGTAGGCTTGACGCTCCTCAACGTGACGTCTTTTCAACTCAGCGTGACGTCTTTCCGACTCCTCCAACCGGTCGTGCACCCGTTCATCCACCATTCTCTCTATCATTTCAGCCTGCGGTACTCTCGATCGAGACGTAGAAAACACGTCTTTTTGGCGAACTTCCCCTCCAAGCCCCCGCACTCGCCCTGGATGATCCTTTTGCCCAAGGGCCTTATTCAGTGGATCATCCTGAGACGGAGGGGCCGGAACCATCTCCCATCGCTCAGTAGATCCAGACTATTTTAAATTACAAAAATATTAGAAATGAAGTTACTAATTAGTAAACAACAACTTTTAAAAATATATATACTTACAATCTTTGAAGCCAACTCAGCAGTCTCGCTCTGCGGGAACACATATACTCCCTCGTCATTTTTCTTCATGCGACCCAGCATAAATGTCTGCACCCTACTTGCATCGTCAACATTATCAACAACTAACTGAGTGTCGTCTT